>JABASD010000078.1:0-131836 GCA_019776165.1 Pogonognathellus flavescens | reverse complement strand
AAATTCGCTTATTTCCCGCTAAAAGTTGGGTTAGCTCAAAGTTACTGAATGCTGCGAAGTGGTTTCCCGGGGTTTTTGAAAAGTTAAATACTTACTGAATCGATCCCCAGGCATTTCTTATCGCACAGTTAAAATTTCAATCATGTCATTCTTAACGATACATATACAAAACATGATTACCTACATACAAAAGATCTACTGTCATATTGCATTTAAATATATTTAATTCCCGATTTAAATAACTTACTGGCGATTTTCTTTAAAAAAATTATTGAAATTCTCCTATTTGTATCTAGGATAAAAATTATCTATAATGTATAACTACTTACAATAGTTGAAACTTGCAAGTCTCAGAAGTCTCTAGTATCCCTTAGCTAGGTCCTATCTCCTATGTGTAATAATAATTGTTAACCTGCCTCTAAAAATCAACCAAATCATTTTTTCATTCGAAGGCACAATATCGTAAGTAATTTAATGCACTTTAATTAAATAATGCAATGTACCAATCAAGCTTAATTTCATTCTTTCAGAAAAAGCTTATGTAATGCAAAAGATTGGCAATGCTAATACATCCTCTGGTAAAGATTGAATAGTAAAGATTGTTAAAATATTCCAGATAAAATAAGTTGTAAACCTAAATCAAAAATGACTTTTTGCAGTTAGTGGGGAAACTTTATGTTTAACCGAAGTATTAAAATAAAGAAGTTACCTTAGTATATTTTTATCCAATTATTAATAAAGGTTAAAATTGTTCAGTGTTCTTTAACATTTTGAGGAACACCATCTTAAGTGGAATAAAGCCATGATGGTCTGTTTTAGAATTCTTGTCAATGTTTCCACCCATTTCCCTGCAGATCTTTGCATTTAGAGTTTGAGTCGGCAATTACAACAATCATAAATAATATTTTTACAGCATTCCAAATCTTATCTTACCACCCATGCAATTTGTACTAGAAAATATAGAACTTCCATAAAAAGAAATATTACAACAGTGACACAAGACCCTGCCGACAATACACGTGTGTGTTATATATTTTTAAGCATGTAGGTATAAGATTAGGTAGGTATAATATGCATACTACTAGGATCATTAACGGGAATAGCCCGAGGATGACACAAACACTCCTTAGCAAAGTAAAGAGATAAGAAGAACAAATATGCCAACTCCACCCAAAGCAATGGGACTTATCCAAGTGATTGTACATAAACTATTCTATGAGCTTATATAGCTTAGTGGATAATGCCAAATCCAACTGGCAACTAAATCGCTTGCACATTGTATGCTTGACTTTGTGCATAAAAAATATCCCGTGAGTAAATCAAGTGAAAAAATCGTACGTCAACCTTATTATCAGATTTCTAGTTAAAATACCCAGGCATTCCTTCATATAAAAAGCCACACGTAAATAACGAGAGCATCTTAACACTGTAAAACTGCGACACGTCATATATCTGCCTGTATCTTTTAATAAATGAATTCCCTATGAATGAATATCGTAGTATATTAGAATGTTCTTCAATTAAAACTTTGCCTTGCTCAGAGAGATAGTAATTTTTATATGACATGACTTGTAAAACGTCTTGTGTAGTAAAACCATGTCAAAACGGTAACGAATTCCGTGCCGTAATGATACTAAAAATGTTTATTTAGAAAAAGTAGGAAACTCTGTTTAGTTTTTGTCCAAGAAGACAGAAAGAAAAATTGCCTGTACGAAGTTGCACACAACAAATTGTTTATGTTTTTGATTCTCCGTAGATTAGAACCTTTGTCAGGTTAAAGGTTAAGTTGGTAAGTTGTTGCTGCGAACGTCATGCAAGTCTTATATGTCCAATACACTTTGTGTGTAAATTATATACCTCATGTAGCACTCTTTATAACATACAGAGTACTACAACACTACATCTGTCAGTAACAAAGAGTTACATACAATCTACAAGTCTAGTTAATGTTTCCCTTCGATCTGTGATTGGTTTGTGAATTGAAATCTCTTAAGTAGTGTTTGGTGCATGTCAAATCATTTCGCAGTTGCTCTGTGTGCAAGTCTCACTCAACAAAACCTCCTCGTGCAATAATGCAATCGCACAATAGCAAATAAATAAAATACCTATATAAATTATTATATAGACATATACTGCACTCATATACCAAATTCCATTTTGCCTATACATGAGATGATCTCTAGTATAGGGATGAACGTCTGTGTGTTGGAAACATTGGGAACGTTGACAGTACAAGTGTTATTCCCCACTCAGGATTCATGTTATGTATATTACGTAGGTATCTAATGCTATTATCGTGTACTTATCGTGAGTAACCTGCAATTGTTGTTGGTGGTGGTGTTGGTAGTAGTAGCATGGTTAACTATTACACTTGCCTGTTGCATACATGACGTTTGACTTTGTGCTAATGTTCAATCTTGTGCAAAGCCAAGTGCTGTGTATGTATGTATGTGTATATAATAAAATAAAATAAATTTATATAAGATAAGACAGTTTATATGCACGAAAGAGTTGCTTGGGACATTCTGATTCAAAAAGGCAGTAAAATAAAAAGAATCAAAGAGGACCAGTTTTTTCGGCATTTTGTTTAGTAGATTGCATGCACTGAAGAAAGAGACGAGAGAGAAGTGGGTAGTTTTTACTCTGGTAGATAGAACTTGTATAGAAGACGACTTATAAAACGCAAGGGTTATGCTGCTTTTGCTACACAGAGCCAGTCAAAAGTTGAATTGAATCACGTCAAGTTAACTAACTGCATGTTTGTAATGTAATAAGATTCTGTGAGCATTATGTGGTCTGTGTGTGATGTGACTGGTCCGGTGAGTTGCTCTTTTCGTAGGAGATGAAGAAGAATATTAGAGGAGGAATGGTGGACGCGGTAGAAGAGAGAGAGAGAGAGAGAGACAGGAACAAGTTGAATGGTAAAATGCTCAATTATTTATGCGAAATAAGAACAAAGCAGTAAGTAAAGTGGTGGTAGTGCCTTGCCTACCTATTTATTACTGCAAGACGAGTCTCAAGCGTCCACAACCAGATTATTATAGTGCTTGTTATAAAACTACTGATTTTCAACCTCGTCGAATCTACTACTACCTTGTACTTTTCTATTAATTTCATTATCACTGTAATATCTATACACACCTATTACTTATCCCATGCTGCAGACTCTGCTTAGTCTTAACAAGTATACTTTATGTATTCGCTAAAACAAGACAAAGCATAAAATATACCTAATCGCACATAACATAAAATGTAACATAGAAACAGTAGTGGTAGATTATTATATGCGTCTGTAAAATACTTTTGTGCTGAAATGCATTCTTCGAGTATGTGTGTGTGTAATTTGCAAGGTGAGGTAGGAAGTAGGCATGGACAGCGGAGAAACGTGTATACGGGTTTATTTCGTGTAATAATTGAGTGAGTTACAGATTCCGAGTAATGTGCTCATTCGCAATGTAATGACAAAGCACAGACGTATGTATAAAATAAATTGCTTTACTCGGAATTACTACAAGTAACTACCTACAATAAAAATCTTTCTCTCAAATTGTAAAAGCAGGCAATTTCAAGCTGAAAAAATATCAAGTCAATTTTTGTTGCATTTTAATTCTACCGTGATTATTTGCTATTCCATTTTTCAATAGTATCTAAAACTATTACATAGGTAAAACGAAAACAAAAAGGAGTTTGTGATTTTGTATTTTATGGAAGCATATGAGGCTTTAAAAACTATAGGAGGGTATATATATGCTGAAATTATTTACAAATAGAAATATACGTTCCAAAATTTACTTGTAGGTATATTATAAAACATTTCTGATATACTTTTCCTTCAAGATTGCAATTATGCTGTCTAGTTTGAAATATTTGTATTATTTGACACTGGGAAATATTTTATTGGTAGAGTGTTGACTTGATTTGATGAATATGTTACACCTAGACTGTTGTAGTATACTTATAATAACATGGCAGTATGCTTATCGAATTTCAGCCAGCACTTTGCCATCCTACGACGGAAAGAAAATTGGGAGATGCTCCACAGGGTATTACATTTGTAAGTATTAACAGCAGCCACTTCAAAAAGCCGTCACAAACAGACTTCGCGTCAGACTCCAGGCATCCCAATTCAGTTTATTATACCCGGGATCTTTATCAGGGCCCAACGTATAGAGTTTCCGACGGATCAACAACGGCTAACGAACACCAAGACATTTCTAGCGATAGTTTCTACAATAATTATAATAAGCGAAATTCCCAACAGGGAATAAAGGAAAATACTCCAAGTCCAATTGGCTCCCCTTCAAATTCAAATCAAGCTCAACTTTACGAAGCTCTTCGAAAAATTGCTTTACAGTTGGAGGCAATTCAAATACAACGACAACAGCAGAAAGATCTACAGCAACAGAAAAGTAAAGGTAGGTCAATTAATAATTAATTTACACTGAAACGTGGAATTATTTAAGACAGAAATATATTTTTAGAACAAACGAATCAAGAGTGTCATGAAAATGCTTTATAAGTTTCATGGGATGTTTTTCTGCGTAGAATTCCCAACCGGTAATTGACTTTCGGCCTTATTCCCATTTCTAATTAATTATTACAAAATGTTTAGATGCTCCACCGCCAAAACCCGAAGTTCCTGTGTACAATGTAAAGAACGAAGGTCTAGTGCCAGAATACACACCTTTCACTCCCGAATTGCTTCCCAAGTCTCAAGCAGGCCCATTATCAATCCTGGAAGAGTTAGGTGGTTCTGCGGGATCGTTGTGGTGATTCGCATACGGATTTGTTAACCCATTGCTGTATTCTTTGTTTGGTCTCACTTTTACATAATAGCATGTACATTTTACATTATCAACGAGGGATTCATGGCATACTCCTTCTGTTCACTCAAAATGGATGGATATTTCTCGAATTCTGAATGTGAAAACAAATGTTGTTATGTCTTGTCGTGTATTGGCTTTGTTGTTGTTATAATTTTTCAATTTGTATCCACACGATTGATGCATTTAAATAAATGAATTGACAATTGTTACATTTAATTCTTGTGTGCACATTACAATTCTTTATTTATTCATATTATTATAAGCGAGACAATTCTTAAAGGGTTAAATGTCAAAAATAAACTACATTGGTCCATGTCCATAGCATTTCGCGTTAGGGTCCCAATTTTAACAAGAAAAACTGTTTGGAGATGGCTATAGGATATATTATGGTTTATGACAGTAAGCTTTATCGATCAATCCTTGTTTGCTATTGACCGAAATGGAAAGCACGGTAATGAAAACGAATGAGAAGAGTTCATAATCTCTTTTGATGGATTTCCTAATGTCGTATCTTAACTACTACAACAGTTACAGTTGTGTCTTCTGAAATGAAAGACATGTTCAAAAGTTAGTAAGTCAATTGGACGAGATGTCTTGTTAATTTCATTAAAGTTGACAGGATTTGATTGTTTGGAGACTTCACCGTATTCTCTGACAGCTACTACCACACAACAAAAATGATTATAATTATAAGAAGTACATGCCTATCAGTCAAGGTATATATTTACCCATATACAGAAAAATATTTTGTCTCAGATCCAGAATCGATATTTGCGGAAATGAAACACTTTTTTGTGTTGCATCCACTTCCATTTCAATGTCCATGCACTTTCATTGTTTCATACGTTTCTATTGTTTAGGCATATAGGTATACAGAATTCCCTGTGGAAGCTTTACAAAGTCATTTTATGTAAGTGCACTGTTGTGCCATTCCTCACTGTAATATTGATGTATGCGATCTGCTGCCAGAAATTCAAATCGCACTCTCAGTGTCAGTTAGACTTATAGATTCAGCACAATGCACGAAACAAAAAAATTAGGTGTGAAAAGGTCACATACCACGACATTTTATAACTAAGGAACTATGGCGTATTGTGTATTGATATTTGAGACTATATATTCATGCTATCTGTAAAATTTGTGCATCATGTTGCAGATTCCGATTGTAGAGTTCTGCAAAAGTAGGGATTAATAATGCATCGCCTAGGCATAAGTACCTATATACCTAGGTTATATATGCATGTATTTACATATGCTTCAATATATTTATACGTTAAAGAATATGTGAATTCCTTATAATGAACTTCGTATTGCCTTTATAGAATGTATATAGGAAATCGAAATAATGCAGCCTGGAAGGGGGGAAGATAGTTTCAGAAGAAGAGGAGAGTGTAAATAGAATAGACAGTTTTAGATGAGAGCCAATTTTCCAATAGTGCCAAGGGACTGGTGTGTCATCTTCCACCGAATGTCAAAATACAATAATCCAGTCAGACAGTTCTTCTGGGACTGCATGTAGAAAATTTACTCCCAGAGCGCATGAAGAGAAGGATTATTTCATTTTAAAACTAGAATTGCCTTATTTGAATTTCAAATTTATTTGTTTCACATCAAATTGCTTCGTTTGATAATGCAATGCTGAGAAATGTACGCAAATATAAAAAATAAGGTCCTGTAAGCAATAAATCTAAATAATTCAGTGTCAATTCAAATTGTGTCACTTTGCATGGCATTGGTGTTTCCACATTCCGAATTTTTCCTCTTTTGCATTAATAAAACTCTGTGCATATATGGCACATGATACATGTACATCTTCTAGTTGTAAATGTGAATGAAAGTTTGAGAATTATTTACGAATGTCAGAAAAAATCAAGTTTTCAGTTTTTATTTATTTTTCAGTGCAATTTTCTCGATCGTGAAGCATCATCCCAGTTTTTGTTTATAAATCACATGCAATGGTAGCTACATTTTATTATTACTTTTAATTTGCCTTTATAATAGTCATTTTGATAAATCATCATTCGTTACGTCTTGCATTGGTTTGGCAGAATAAAAAAAAAGTGTATCAGATATTGCCATCAAGTTTCGAGTGAATTCAATTTAAAACGCCCAGTGGTGGTCTTGGCTCGACTTAAGTCTCGAGTCTCTTGTTCTCAATGTTTTCCATTCTCAATCAGACAAATGACGAGCACGACTTTTCCATTTATGCTTGCAGTAAGTGCTGTAGTCTTATTATATGGGTATTTATGTTTTACTACAGCTACCCAACAAAACGACGTGCCGTACTTATACCTACATCATTTTACTCGTAGTCTCGTAGTTTATAATGCTTTGGCTTTACACGGGCATGGCAGTGGCACAGCACATTGTAAATCTCGACACAGCACTGAATTACACACAAATTGGACGAAGATGCTACTACGCATTATTAGTGCCAACTACCAAGTATACAAATAATATTTTACTACTGCAACTAAAAAATATAGGTATAGTAGGTACTTATACTTGCTTACTTGTTAGGTTTTTGTATCAGGCTATTTAAAAAGAGTTGCATTTACTTTATCTTTACATTATACTTATAGAGACAACAAACAATCAACTCCCACTACAACCCACACAGGCTAGTCTCATACATAAATTCATTTTTTGCAAAGCTCCCGTCTTACGCGGAAAGAAAATGCGCATCTAGAATTTCATGCGATACATTCCTTCTTCTTACAACGAAAAACTCAATTTACATTTTAAATTTTAAGCAAAATTCTTTCACCTGTCCAAGTGTCAACAAATTTGGATATACGATCATGTTACTTTTCATTTAACAAACAATACACATCTAAAATTTACATAATATATCTACATAAGCAAATATTCTTTTATCACAGTAAATTGCAGGACATGTGTCGATCGAATCTATAAGTAGAATAATTATTTGTTCTTGTATGAATCAAATTATTATTTACGGTGCCTATATGCAAATGGCGCTATGAAACCCTTTTTTCATAAAAATAAAATATTTCTACAGTAAAAATTAGAAATGTGAAAAGTACAAGTGTGAAAGAGCGTCCACCCACAAGATATTTACACGAGTGGTATGATTACGATGATTACATTCATTTATAACTCTGAGAGTGAGAATAGGAAATGAACGATTATGGTTCAAGTGTCTGTAAAAATGAGCGAGTTCAGAATTTTAAGGTTTGTTGCGTTTTTGCATGCGTGAAGCTTCCACTAAGCAAAATGTACCTTCCTGTGTGTGTGTCTCTCTCTCAATTAAATATAAGGTAGTTCTTCTTACCTTCCACCATGTGTATTTCTATAATTTAAACGCACACCACTGCAAATACAGAAGAAATGAGAGCGCCTTGTTAATTCTGTAAGTGGAATACTTGTAATATCTCCACGTACGTACCCGAGAATAATAAACCCCATTTCCAGTTTTAATTCTCATGGAAGTAAATGGAGAAATCACTTGAAGAAGATTCTTATCTGCACACAAGGCAGGTACATAGACAGTTATTACTGTCAATGCTTTACTTATCCACACCACAGGAGTACAATAGAAAGAATTACCACAGTCTTCAACCAACACTTAAATAATAACACTAATAAAATAAGAAATTCCTATATATGCAAAATTACCTATAGGTATAATATATTCATAAGTATTGCATCAATTGGTTACATTACACCCGCATGCACATAACGATCTAATAACCTATCCACTTCTCCGTCAGGATATCATTAGCATTATAAGCGTTAATGTTGATATTTACATTAAAAACGGAATGAAATGAGCTTTAAAAATTCTTTGGCAAGCAGAATGAATGGTGCAAGAATTATTACGTAAAAATACCTTCGCATAAAAATATTCTCTGTAAGTTATTGTGTCTTAAACTAATTTCATAGGGGGGAAGTTGAACTGTGAACTACAGTCGGTTATTGCAAATGTAAACGTAGCAGCTTTAGCTTTACTGTACAAGTGGAAAAGATTCTACAGGTTATTTCGCATGTAGTATAGGTACTCTTAATGTATGAATAATATAAGGCTGTTATATTATATTGGTATATGTGAGTGTGTTGTGTTTTGTGTGTATGAACATTGTCAATGGATGAATGACTTGAGACTGACTTGAGAGAGGTGGGGAGAAAAAGAACAAATTAATTTTATTATTGTGGGGAAATGTGAGTTGTGTTCAAAAGACGGAATGGGAAAATTCTGTTAGTGAAGACATGGCTACTATTCCGCCACTTCCCATCACCTCCCTTAATTTCCAACACACAACTGAACTGAATGTCTTTTCTGAACTTGTATGGCCTTTACGTTTCATTTCGTTGAGAAAGTTTATGTGTGCTGCGATTATTATTACATGTGAATTCTTCTGAGTCAAGTTACAACTAAATATTTACTGCAAACTATACTGGTATGTCTGTGGAATTAGACTGGGATGAATGAATTATGTTGCACACTTTGAGAAATGACGGCTGTACGAATAAATATGCCTACTGTGGAAGTTGGTTTTAAACAAGCGAATTCGACTACCTCATTCGACTGCATTCTTGCAGTAGTATGTAGTGCTTAGACACAAATGCATTACATACTGAAGTGTATAATAATTGTGCTCATAATTACACATGAAAACTAATCCTGGCAAGGAAGACCTTACATCCGACTCTCGTGAAAAAGAAACCTGTAGAAACTTTATACAAATGAAACTAATTACCGTCTTATCTGAATTCTGTGAAATTCTGCATTACAGTCATCATGTACTACATCAACTTGTACACTTGCACGAATTTATCAAACCGAATGTTGAATACTCTGTATACATTTTATCTCCATTAAAAAAGTTTACACTAACAGAGAGATTCTTCAAATATAGTTAACAAATGCAATCAAATTTTAATTAATGATTAAAATTGTAATTTAAACAAGTATACTGATACTACATGCACGAACACAACTTATAGTAAAATTTGGAAAGCAGTGAGCAAATAATATAAGTTCTTGTTAGTAGTTTTAAGCAGAATCTGCTGGAGGTTTTAACTTACAAGCGTTTGCATTAGATCAAAAAGATTTATAATTAATTTTGTGCTATGGAGCCTGCCTTAAAATGAATGTAGTAATGGATACAAGTTACAGAAAATAGAATAATGTGTACTACTGGTACATACATTGTATGTGGTTAGTGCTTTAATTAATATTTTGAAAATCTTCGTCTCATTCTCAAATTCACTAACTACTTACATAGGAAAGTGTTATTAGATGACTGAGGTGCGGTGTACGTAATGTATATGGCAGCATCCAACTAAATTACATTAGTAAAATTAGTGAATAAGGTACCAAAGGTACTAAGGTATATATGATACCATGCGCATGCATGCCGACTTTTCTCTTTGACCTTTGATGTAACTTACACAAACTCATTCATGTTGTTAATTAATTAATTTATGTACTAATTCACTCTAGAATAGGAATAAGGTTAGGTTGGTAATTAAGGAACATGTCGAAGAAAAAACAAAATATTTAACAAATACCCTTGGAAGTCTCTCTATTTGTATATGTCACAAGCATTAGGCAATATGTTCATGAATAATTATCAGTAATTTTGTGTATAATAATAATATCTTAAGGCTTTGATGAATAAACGAAACCTGCTTTGCGTTTCCGTTGTGTTGACATTTGAGACGGTGGGTTGTCACCCGCAAAGAATGAGGAAGTGGAGCACGCAGCATGATGTCATAACTCCTGAAATGTTGTAGGCATCGTCTTCCACGAAGTTTGTTGTTCTAACAGTGTCGACAAAGAGGAACTCGACCAGCATTGGCCTATAACTATAGTGTAACAGCCAACGGTGGTGGAGTTACCACATTTCAACACTTGTACGATGTCACAAAGACGCTTCCGATGAAATCAAGTCCGTCCATGATGTCATTCTAATTAAGGAATCTCAGGAACGTTTTTGTATTCTGTAGGAAAATTCACAAGCAAATTGTAAAAGACCCCTTGTATATATAAGAACTAATTCTAATAACAAAGCTATAGAAAATACAATGTGTAAATGATCTAGAGATTTGCATGCTGCTACTAATACATTAAATAAATTCTATTATTCTATCTCAAGTGTCTGAGTTAATTGCACTGAATTAAGTAACTTGATTTTTGCTTCTAATTGAAATTATTCGCAAAAAATAAATTTGCTTTGTATTACCGAAAAAAGGGCTTACTGAATGTTTACATATAACTTGAGAATACCTTTTGGTAAATAATTTCGTATTAGTCTTTCTTATACTTTATAAGTATTCACATACAATACCCTTTCTCATTTGCGACGAAGACATTAATGAAAAGAGTTGGAGCTGGAACCATATGTTAGTAATACCTACACTATGTTAAATTATTAATTTTGATCAGAAAATGTAAAATATATTGGTCATCTAAAGTTGACATTTTTGAGTTGAGACAAAATGAAAACATTTTACAGAATGTTAATATTATTTCCTTGCAAATACGTCCAGGGAGATCCATGCAGAAGTAGCAGTAAGTTTTGTTGAGATTTGTGAGAATGTTGAATTGGACGGATGTATAGTGTTTGTTGATACTGTCTCGCTTCGGTTGGCCCAGAATAATGGGGAAACGAGATCACGAACAGATTAAGGGTTCTCAATGGCTTCATGCTCACGAGCACATAATTCATTCGATCCGCTTTGGCAATTATTGGGCTCCGACGACCACGCTGTTCTTCTTCTTCTTCTTCTTCTTCTTCTTTCCTTCCTTTATCCCAGTCAGTACTGTAATATCGTAAGTAACAGCATTCTTCTTCCATCTCTTTATTTCTATACAGCAAACTTTCTTTTACTTGTATTTTCTAACTGTTAGTTCTGTTGTGTTCTTCTTTTTCTCAACTTTCTCCAGCTTACCATTAAAATCGAATTTCCTTCAGCAAATGTATTTTATTACTTATTCCTCAATTACGACGACAATACAATGAAGTGCACTTCTCCTGTCAACTTCAAAAAATCAATTTCTTCCAGAGACTTGGTAGAAGACAGAAGAGTGTCTATATTTATCCTGTTTATCTTTCTCAATGAGAACAATCAGGTAGTCTTTCTCAATGCCTACATAATTTGTGTAATGTTGTCTGTTGCAGATTATATTGGATTTCCTCTTAGACACGGTTTACGACGAACCCTCATCCAAATCCTACACCGAAGTAATTGGATTTTCTATTTTCACTCAGCGTTCGCTTTTTCTAGCTGTATGAAATAAAAAATCTAATCTGCTTCTATCTGTTCTTGTAAAGACGCACTTCTATATACAAAACTTCAAGTTCCAGTTCCAGTTTGTTGCAGAATTCACAAAGGTGTATTCAAGTGTAAGTATATAAGTCGTAATAAAATACCACGAGAAAATCGGAGAATTGATTTGTAGTAATATTTTCAAAAAATGTTTTCATTTTGCACAGACACAGTGACAAGAAGAAGGCTTTGCTATAGTGCCAGATTGGAATGCACGTTGAATAATGTGAAAAGTGCACGAGGATTTGATATTGAAGGCGTAGGCCACTGAACTGAACAGAAGAATGGAGAGAACAATGAAAGTTGCAAGTTGACGTTCAAAGGGTAACTACTGAACAATGGGCGAACGAATACAAGAAGAATCTGACGAGAGCACCACAAAGATCCACAGAGTGAAGAGCAGAGCAAGGACTCAGCCATTCAGACTGATTTGATGACTTGACTCGTTTTTACAGACCAGACGATCAACTCTGAATAAAAAAGGAGCAAAGGAGTGAAACAACTGCTAAGGTGAACTGACTACATTAATATGTTACCGCGACCGGCTTGTCCAACATCCAACCACCGAACCAAACCAAAAAGCCAGTCAAGTCACACACCATTCAAGAAGAGGGAAAAGTAGCAAACAACAAACAACCATCAGCAAAGATTTGGATTTGATGATTGGATTCGTCGAATGAAGGAAGAAACGGACCAAGAACAAGAACAACAAGAAGAAGAAATAACAGGTGAACACTGTAAAACGAACAAGGGCCAACAAAATCAACCTGCTGATGATACACGTACATATATCTAGGAAAGATACATATAACATCTAGTAATACTCTTTCTATATCTTGAAGACCAAGTCTCTAGTCTCTAGTCTCTCTGGTCTCTCTATAATAAGTTTGACTACCTGGCCTAAAAGATCTTCTTGTGTGTGTTCAGTATATATTTATGTATGTACCTGTGTATTCTGTATAATATGTTTGTGTGTGTGACGTGATGTAAGTAAATAAGTGGAAGAAGCAGAAGAAGAAGAAGGCAACCAGCTTAAAGAAGAAGAGGACGAATGGACGTCGGAAAATAAGAAACTGGAATGGATTGGAAGCACAGACATAGACAGACAGGCAAGAAGACGCAAGAAGAATATGCTATCAAACAAAGTTGTGTATAGAAAATGGATACTCTCTCTCCGTAACGCTAACGGATGGATGATGGTCTCTATAGACGCCAGAGAGAGAGAAGAGAATGCATTGAAATTACACGTAGATAATGGCAGAGAGCAATTCTAGGCAATCCAACAAGAAATTAGAAAAGTAGTCAAGTCAGTTCAGTCCGAGTCTCAAAAAATCAAGTAGACACTACTTAAAACTTATACTCAGCCACATAGCTAACTAAACGAGCAAACTTAACTCAAATTATAATAATATGAAGATGTACTGCAGCAGAAGAAGAACAGATCAACTCTATTCCCTATCTACATTCACAGAGAGAGAGAGAGAGAAGAAAACCAGACCAGAATATTTGTTAGGGAAATGAATGCAGGTATATACAGTAAAGAAAGAGACAGAGAGAGGTACTTTGGTAGTACTTGGAGCTTTGAGTCTTTTAGTGAAGTGATGCGATTTGATACTACGACAGGTAAAAAGTAAAGTCAACGAGAATGTTCAGCAACAATAAGAAGGAGCTGAGATACACACACGGGTCGAGGACTACAACTAACTAAAACTAAACTAGTAACTTATACATTACACATACAGATAGGAAAGAAGAAGTAGCTGCTGTATAGAATACAAAATAAGGTGGAACATAATATTATAAGCCATAGCTATAATATAAATACGTAATATTAGAGGAGGGAAGAAAAAAGACTGGTTACATAGATAGATAGACACATAGAGCAGCAGCTGAAAAGAATCAAGAGTCAATGTCTGGTCCAAAATCAAAAGGAAGATGAGATCAAGTGCAGCAAGCTGCGTGTAAGGAAAATAAAGACAAATCCATGTCCATAGAGTGAAATGAAGCTAGAATGAAGGTAGATAGAGAGAGAGAGAGACACAAGGTGCACTCACAGGTAACTTGAGAGAGAGAGAGAAGAGTCAGGAGCAGAAGCAGACCCGCTAAGGTAACTTCAGTCCAGTCCAGTCCAGAGTGTGTAGTTAAGTTTAACACAAGAGTCAAGTCGGCAGACCCGAAGAACCGGTTTTATTTGACGAACACACAATTCTCCTTCTTCATTCTTTCTGTAGGCTGTCCTGT
Organism: Pogonognathellus flavescens; assembly: GCA_019776165.1. NCBI lineage: Eukaryota > Metazoa > Arthropoda > Collembola > Entomobryomorpha > Tomoceridae > Pogonognathellus > Pogonognathellus flavescens. Next base: position 117,473 of record JABASD010000078.1, on the reverse strand, counting down.
CTCAAACACCACTACCACTCTTCTATAAACAAAGTAGTAGTGTGGCTTTCCTAACTATACACTGGCTCTTCTTCTTCTGTGTGTATATAAGACCCTTTGGCTATGATATTTTCTGCTGTGGGTATAGAGCTACTCTTTGCACACGTACGTATGTACATAATTGTGTATCCCTACCTTTTTAACCTGTGTCTGTGTGATTTGCCTCTAATAGAATAGTTTTTACTTTTAGAAGGCAGAAGTGCCTCGTATATACGTGTAGTGTTATTTTATCCTATAAAGAAACGAAGCACCAGCATAGCAGCAACCTTTGCTTTTGTACTACCTAAAAACGAACACAGTTCTCACTTATTGCCGTCCCTTTTCCTCATGATGCACTGTGTGGTTATAGAGAGAGAGAGAATGGATTGTTGACTTGTGTATTGTGTGTGCCTGTTCTTGAGTCTGTGTTGTTAGTTGAGTGCTATTGCCTTACACACGGCATAGCAATTGGATTTCATTCTTCTGGATAAATTCTCTTGTAAGTATTCATTAGGACTGCATTGCGTGTGTGTGCTTCGTTTCGTTTAAAGTCAGGTGCTCTCCTGCTGTCTGTCTCTCTTCTTTTTCTCTATATGTGTCTCTGTCCCAATCTGCTTTACAACTATTCGTCTCTGGTTTCCTTACACTTTTAATACCTCTGACTCTACTTACGAGTAACCATTTTACTTTATTTTTAATGCTCCTCTTGTTCTGATTATTGTTCGGCTCGGCTTTCCTCACTTTTCAATACAATTTCATTCTTGTTAACTTTTTCATGAGAATTTTATACGCACACACACAATTTTGCAATTTTCGAGGCACACTGTACAGAAAAAGAATTGCACACACTTTTTAAAGAAGGTATTATAGTAAAATATATGAGAAGTATTGCCATATATTATATTCTATTTAACTTGGCAATGTTTTAACTCAGACTGCAATCCTGTAATATTATACAAGTGAAGCAAGGCAGAGAAGAACTTTGCTCACCTACCTGTAGATTTCTATTGCTTAAGTTCTTTTTTGTGGTGTTATGCGAAGAGTGTAAACTATTATGGGTATTACGCTAGTCGTAGACGTAAGCAAAGCAAAAAGCATAAAAGATGTACCTAATATTATTAAAAGAGCTAAAACCAAAGGTAAGCATTTTATTTAGTAGGTATCGACACATCGACAGTACCTCATGCAATACAAGATAATATTCTATCTACAGGTATAGGTATATACTGGCGTAGATGGACAATCGAGATAATAATAGAGGGCAACTATTATTGGTGGGGAAAAGCAGAAAGTTAAAGCTGCTAAAGGTGAATCTTAGACCTTTTAGAGAGAGAGTGCACTGTGCATTTCAAGCTGACTGTGACCTGTGAGCTGGTTATGGTGTAATCTTTGGTAATGTCAGTAGGTGTAGCATATAGCATGTACCTAGTAATATATAATATAAGAAGATAGTTGAAAATCTCTGGAGTTTTCATCGTATATACCTACCGAAGTATGTAAAACGTGATGCTGCCATTATACACCAAAGTTATGTAACATCTAAGAAAATAAAATAATATTGATGTACGAATAATGTATGTGAGGCTGCAGATTCTATTGGGGAACTACTGTGATATGATGACATGGATGTGTGAGTGCAATTAGCATCAGCTATATATCTTCATCTTTTATATTTTTAGCATGAATATATAACTGAAGATTGTTTAAGAAAGTATATACCTACCATATACCTATACACTGCTGCTTATAGAATTTTTTAGTGCATGATGTTCATTGTCTTTTAACATAGTGATGATTGTTATATCTGTAAATAATATATCAGAGAAAATATATGGTTGTATAGAAACAATTGATATATGCAAAAAAGGATTGATGGGTAGAGTAAAAGGTAAAGATGCATTGTCTGACACGTCTATTTGTATAGGTCAATCCAGAGCAATTTTTTATTTCCCTGTTACAGCAGGTTAGTTGCTTTTGAAAAATTTGTATTTTTACTGGACAAGTGATAAGATTTTTATTTCTAATTCATGGAATGCATGTGGTGGTAATAGTTGACAAAAGTGCAGATAAAGCACAGAGGGATAATATTTGTATATAGAGCAGTATTAAGTTATGAACTGTAAGTATTTGAGTGTAAAACAGAAGTTGAGCAATAATTTTCCGAGTTTTCAACACACCATAAGGAGACATGGAATGGAATTGAGAATTTAAAGGAGGTTCTAATGGTTGTTTAGGTGAAGGAATGGAAGTGGTGATAATAGGGTAGATATACAAGTTAGAATGTTCTTCTGAGTAAAGAGAAGTGTGATGAAGATTGTCTGTAGTTGAAGTTGAGCAGGTAAGGTAAGGTGAAGCAAAGAGGATTGCATAGTGAAGATAGACATGCGGGAGACGAGAAGAAGGACCTTTTGAGGAAAATTGTGTTAAAATTCTATAATATCACTTTACTCTGCAATACCACATACACAGCTACCAAAGAGAATGTTAGTAGTGGTGGTGGTATGGAAGTGGAAGAGGGGATGATAAAGTGCAGAGGAAAGGAAATGTGAACTTGAAAGTTTTGTAATGAGCCAAAAAGACGATTCTTTGAACGAAACGACGCTTACTCTAACCACGCGGCTGTGTAGACGTACGTACAGCATTGTACATCCAAGATACCTAGTTAACTTACTTAATCACTACTTCGTGTTGTAATCGTTTCTCCCTGATATTTGCTCATCTTCACTTCTTCTTCACAAACTGACTCGAGAAACACACTTCCAAATTTTAGTCATATACCTACTGGGTGGGAACTGATAAATTCAGCAGACGTTCGTTGTACGTAACAAATTTTTTGGAGAAATTGTTAAACGAAACATGAAATTGGATTAAATTCAATGCTCTGGAATTTGCAATTATAGTCCAAATTCATTTATAACTATCAATAATATACAGATGACTTGTCCCAGTGTAGTATTGGTTCATACTTAATTAAGTACAAGTAGCTGAAAATATTTATTGTGTAAACATAATCCTAATCTAGCACCTAGTGTATATAAGTAGAAGAATCTATTCATAATGTTAAGAGATAGGAATTATAATTCGGCAAAAATAATTTTCATATTACCTAAGCTAATAAGATAAATAGCATCGTTTTTACGTAAAATGTTTGGTATTTATTCGCTTACGTAAGTTATTGTTATAAATTAAATTTGTATGCATCAAGAAAGGGTTGAAAAGCGGAAAAAAGCTGGTAATAATATTTTAGCATTCCCATCAAGTGCAGCCACTTTGCCTAATTGGGCAAGACAAGTTTATTGTAATAAAATTATTTAAAAAAGTTCTTTTTTCTTTCTGGAATAGTTGCACAGTGGTCACGCAGATTTTTCTAGAATTTACATGAAATGGAAAGCCAAGCAATTAACTATATCCACACACTCACACACAACGTACTACCTTACATACTTATACTTACATAAATACAGAATGTATGTACATATATACATTCCGTATATTATTCATCATCATTCATGGCAAGTTCTCTCTGTGTGTGCTTACTTAGACAGAAGACACATTACCAGAACATAATACGCCTTTGATATCTACACGCTGAAAACTTTCACGAAGTAGTTGCAGAAAGCCCAAAGGTCACTGTCATAATATTCTGCAGCAGAGAGTGATCGGGTCTTGTCAAGTGAAGCAACTCAACTGTTTTTCCATAAGATTGTGAAAATGTATATATGAGAGAGATGCAATAGAGAAATAGATGGAAACTGATTGCGTCTTCGTGAATTTGAGTATAGGAGCAGCAGCATCTCTTTTATTTTCGACTTAAACTTTTTCTTCGACTTAAACTTGCACCACATCGTCTCATAACTCTTTGGGGAATAAATTAGCGATTCTCAGCGCGTAGAAGCAGTTTCATATTAAACTTGTATTATATTACACTCGTTGCAATTATTTTCCCTGTTGGAACTCGCTCATAAAATTACCAATGATGATGATGATGATGATGCGAAGCTATATTTTATATCTCTTCTAAAGTGTATTATGTCTTATTATGTTGTGTGTGCTTTGTGGTTTGTGTAGAGATAGATCTCTACAGACATTTCACTATTTACTACATACAGGCTATTTAGAAGCTACTCACTTACTGCTCTTTTTCTTCAACAACTACCACTACTGTACCATTTACTTATTACATTACACCACCACACTTCTCTGCACCAATGCCACCAACATGCATCGGTTCACAAATACTTTCGTCTTTTTATTTCTTATAACAATTCTTCTTCGGCTCTTCTGAATTCTAATTTGTGTGCTCAACTATTTGTTTTTCTACACTTAAGTCAGTAAACACTCAAGTCAACTCTCTTAATACTCTTTAAGTAGCAGTTTGTTAACTTACTGCTCTTTCAATTTCATCCACTTCGTAAATACTTACGCATAAATACCGTCTAATGCAATAGTATGTACTTTGCAGGTTATTATTCTTTCCTTGCAATATATAGATGCAGCTTCCTATAATTCTCTTTTTCCCTTGTGTGAAACACGAATGAAAATAATATCTATTATTACAATGAACTCTTGAAGTTAAATTTTATTGTCTTAAAGACACTAGCTTCTACGTGGTCATACTTCGTCTCAATTTATTTGTTTGCAGCATTTATAGCTTGCAGCTTCCCACAGATCAAATCTCTGTTTTCCCTGAATTTGTACTGCTTTAACAATAGAATAATAACTATTTTACTAACTTACATCCACGAAGTTTATGTAAAGTATTAGACACAACTAATACAGGCAATTTCTGGTAATTTTTACTCATTTTAGATTGTAAATAAATATTATGACAATATAAACGTAATTTAAGGGAAATATTTGTATGTATTGCATTCAATCATTGATACAATTCAAAATAAATAATATACATGCAGATCCTGGCAAGAATTTTAATTGCAGAGGCATACCTACTTCACTACAATGGGAAGAGAATAAAATTATTGTGAATAAAAAGAATATTGACGTTTGTCTATTTCACCTTCTCTTGATCAAACATTCATTGATGAATCATGACTGACAATTCTGACTTTTCCAGTTAAAATCTAAAAATATTAGTTGTGGAATTGAAAGACAGTAAATCTGAAAACATTCGCTAACCACATTGCATACTACAGATAGTTCAAAACTAAAATGTAAAAAACGATTGAGCTGTGAAATTAAACTTAAGAATAGTTGAAATGGAATTTTTCATAGTTAGTTTCTCGTCTCATGATCATCTTAACTTCTTAAATACTACAGGCTCCTTTTGATTTCAGTTGGAAATGGCCGTAAGGAGAATTAGTCTTGACGTATACACTCAGAGAAAGAAAGAAGCATAGTTTGGTTAAATTCCCTCCAGGGATGAATTTCATACTTATATATATACTTATTTCATACAACGAACGCTTTAGTATAAGGAATACTCTTACATATGAAGAGAAGATGTGTACCTGAGTAGTTCTACGTGTTGTGTAAGCCCATCTCTGCCTTCAACACGCATCATTCTACACTACGCTATATGCATTTCATGATATGATGGTATAAGTTTGCCATAGGAGTACGCCTGACTCTCTGGTGGAAGCTGTTTTTGTACGTTGTATTTTTCTGGGGTTGTTCTTTAACCACGTATAGCTATTAACTCTGCTAACTAAAACCAAAGCATAGAACAGACCATAAGCAAAAGCAACGAACAACTTGACCATCCATTTAAACGTTTCTCTCAGCCTTTGGTTTAAGTAGCTGCTGCCTCAATATAAAAATAGTGAAAGATAAATGCCTCCTATCACGATCAGGATCACGTCAACGATGGCAACTGTTGATTTTCAACTTTTCCAATGCAACGCAATCCAAAAATGCTTCGTTCACATTCTATTATCTATTTTACACGTCATTCCCCATATAGGTACTTTACTTAGGCTACAGATATATATACGTGTGTATGTGGAATTCTACCAGTGTATCCACATTATTATCTAATGCATCATACTAACTATTAACTATAATAAAATGTACTTTTAGAAAATCAATCAGCATTTCATATTAATATTTTAAGGTAAATACATAAATACCTTTGACAGTGACAGTCCTGCCTGTTGAGACGGTTCATCATCAGGCTATTCACGACAAATAGACACAATTTTTTTAAACACAGGCTAGGTACAATTATATAATAGATTTGGCCTAAATAATTAGTTTTCAATTCATTACTATTAGCTATAAATGTTATATTCAATTATAAGACTTACTTTTTATGAAGTTGTGTTAGTTAGAACTGGTAAGGACACACCAACGTCAATTAGCAACACATTAAAATTATTGTTCTAACAAGGGTTCCAAATTCCAATTTTTCCTCAATTCTTTCGTCTGAAATTGTCTGTCTTTAAAAATTGAACGAGCCAAACAAAAACGAAATTAAACTACGTTTATTGCAGATCGCCAGCTCTAATATGAAGAAAATTGGTGTAATGTGCGCTATAAACAATTAAAATGATGATGTAAATGTTAAGTAAGATTTTTTATGAAGGAAAATGATAAAAGTAATGATAGCGCTGTATTTTAGTTATTAAGAGTTACAATCTTGAAAACTAAAGTTCTCAAGGAATAAAAATCCTAACGATAAACGTAATTACTACATAGACACACATCGTATCTATTACTACACTTGTTCAGGAATTAATGTAACGAATAGATTACACTAAATAGCTGGATTATATTCCAACGTTTTTGCAATGGCTAATAGAAATGAGAAGCATATACACATAATATACATATAGAATATAATCCATCTGTGCAAAGCTGTATGCATTTATTACCGTCAAATGAAGTGAGGTACTTCAACTTTACTTATGTAATTCTCGATATGCCATAGAGTAGTTAAGGAAAACGACAAAATTTAGACAAAAAGCGGTTCAACTCCCTTGGCAGGTTGGCAAGTTGTCTATCTCAACTTTTGGTTGGATGAACAAAGTTTACAAAGAACATGGTTAGAATAATCCCTGGCCAAAAAATGAGCAAGAAGAAAAAGAGGAGAGCAGATGGTCAAATCCATCCACATCATCAGAGAGAGCAACGAAATCGAAAGAAAATCAGAGAGACTCAGTCCATCCACCAGCCGGCAAGTCTTGGTCTCTTTTTTCCCTTGATTTGCCATGTAAATTGTAATTTTCCCTTTGAAGAAAAATAAAACAATGCACGCATGCATGATGCATGCAGGTAGTAAAGGTAAAGTTAATCTGTCTGGCTGTGTATTTCTATATAAGTACATCTATTAACTAAACCACTGCTTCTGCCCTTTATTCACTCGCATAATAAATACATCAGCCAGGAAGGAAACGCAAGACCCAAATGCATATTTCTACACACAACCAACCACATTAACTTTAATAGTGTGGACCCTAGCATGTTTTTTACCTCAAAGGGAGACATAAGGACCTACACAAGTAATATACGTACAAAATGAATATTCCTGTAACCTGTATCACTTTGTATCTGTAGTACACTACAATTACACACAGCCCTCCTTTATTTACCTTATTTTTGCCCTTAGAGTTTTATAGCCGACTCTCCTCTACAAGTATTTCACCTTTTGCGAATTTTACCTAAATAATTTTTACACAACATAATATAGCTACATAGTTATCAACATCAACGGCCATATGTTTTAGTAACTTGTAGCCACTCCCATGGGCATTTTTTGATTTAATAACAAGAAGATGTAGTATTTTCTCCTTCTGGCAAATACACGCAAAAACTCCATTAAATCTTTCCATCCAGTCATTAACACTTGGAGGATTCAACAATTTAAAAATAATTTGGATAACTGGTTCATTTTTTACTTTTGCTTATACCTCTATATACTTCTGATGATATACCCGTGTACTTATATAATATATGTTGATGCCGAGAGTTGTAAATGTCTTCTGGTCGGATGAAAAATGTTTGCAATACTTGCCAGTTAGTTCCCACGGCGAGAAAAGAAGAAACACACAGTCAGGTAGACAGAAAGAGCGAATCTTGTGTAAAAGACAGGGGCAGATGAGATTCTTTTGCAATGTGTATAAACATCCCATCTCTAATATCAGTAGTACAAACAGATACACATACTACCAGACAATGATGATAAGCCTTGCTTCTTGACTGGCAAAGAAATCTTAATAAAGAAAAAAACGGAAAAGTACAACTACTACTATTACTGATTCTGCTGCTGCAGACAATCAATATCAAATGCAAACGTGTCTATCACAAAAATTAAACAATAGAAAAATCCACAACGCCCATCACACACAGCTCCTCTGTCTTGACTTGACTTTCTCTCACAAACACACATCAGAGTCCATTATTCCTCGGACTGATTACTATTCAAGTCGATCGCCTCGTAAATCCCGTACATAAAAATCATAGCTTTTAGTAAGTTAATAGCTTCGCTTGTCATGACATCACATCACACACACAACAGGCTTCTACTTTCTGTCTCTCTCTCCTATCAAACCTCTCACAGTCACACACAACTCAAATTATTCAAATACTTTGGCTCTAGTCTAGTATGTCCACGTTAAAGGAAATTTTTATTTACTCATTATTCCCTACGTGTGTCTTTGTCAGTTAAGATGAGAACATTAAAAATAAAAGTGCTCTTAAATCTCATACCAATATACAGAATATCTATGCAGCTAAAAACTTCAAACATTGCTAATCAGAATTGTTCAACCCATTTCTTATATATATAGGTATTCTCTATACAGGTGTAGTACCTTACATATAGGAAATGCATATAAGTCTTCTTAAACCATTAAATGTGTGTCACTTTAATTTTTTAAAGATATAAATAATTCGTATGTATAAGTATGTATATGTATAGGTAGAGAACTTTTATAATATCTCTACTACTATTTAACATTATGCAAATGCACGAACGCCAGATGTTACTTACATATAGAAATTTTTACAGGTAGAATTGTCTTAACTGGCCTTGTGGAAGGACGTTTCGAACACACAAGTGTCTTTTACTGAAGCAAATTCCTTATTCATATTTATAGACGAGATTATTAGTTCTTATTAATGATATTACACAGTAAAGAGGTTAATGAATATACGAAACGAGTGTGGCTACCTTTTAAAAGCAGCTCTCGAACCTAAAACGACTTGCTTTTAAGACCAGCTTGTAGAACTACATTTGAATTTTAATTGTAACATGTACACAGTCACTTATACTTGCTAGTATATAAAATACACATAAAAGTAAGCTACTTACTTATCTGGATATAATAATCATGTATAATACCTAATAAGCACTTTATATTACCTATTTGTTGTACAAGCATATACTTATAAGATGTTTTATACGACCATTGTGTCAAAGAATATTAAATGTACAAGGCAGACACACAGTCCCCTAAGAAATAAAAAGGCAACGCAGAATAAATTAAGAATAATGAGCATGAAACTGGATGTGACTCTGCTCCGAGATAAATTAATACGTTCAGAGAGATAAGAAGCTCCACTTCAACTTTTCTCTGCTCATTTAAATCTTTAGAATAAATATCTCTGTATATATTACCTTGCTGTACAACTAACTGCTACTATAAAGAGCTGATGAATTAAAACGAGAAATTCAACACAACAAAACGGAGTAGGTATCTTTGAACATATCTTTGTGATTTTGGCTTCATTTCAGACTTGGTCATCTCATGCTCTGACCGAATTTCCTTGCAAAATTTAATACTAAAAAACATTACTATACGCATAGATATTATATGTATAGCTATGTATATTGTATAGCTTATATGTATATATGCTAATGATATAGTTGCTAGTAGCACATTCGGTATTCTTATGTGTGATTTGCAGGATTTTAACTCAGAGACTCACATAGATCGTTTGTCATGTTTTAATTGCATTTTTTTCTCTTGGAGGCAAAAGAAAGTATATGAAGATGCCTGGAGCTTATAAGCATTTTGTAAATTGGCAATGCGCTGTCTTGATTACTGACTGGGTTGTATACAAGCTCTTGGCTTTTATTACAGATGCACACAGATAATAAACCAACAAGTCCAGAAGACATGCAACTTTTTTTGCAAACTTAATGTGTTTCTGTGTGTGCACCTACTACAATCTGCAATGCTGCAAAATTGATTATTAACATGGCATTTGTGTGTGTAGTGTACCTTAGTAAACCAATAATTTCTCTGTCCGAGATGCATTTTGCCTGTTAAATACTTGCACTGATGATCACTCCCACAAAAAATCAACCACATTAGTCATGAACATGATGATTTCATTGATGATGGGAGTTGGGAGTGGAACAGAAGGTATAGGTATAGGTAGTTACTACTTAAAAATCTTTTTTAATGAAAATCAACCATAATTTACTCTCTGAAGTATCATGGCGGCCAATTGCACTTAGAATAAGTTACTCTGATTACAAAAAATATCATTTTCATCGTCCATTTCAAATCTTAATCAAGCTGGATGTGACTCTCGGAGCAATCACACAAGATTTTATTTTTAACATTTTTATACGACAGTTGTAAATAAATAAAGCCGAGTCGTTGCGTACCTTTTAGTACGCTGTGTGTGGGTAAACTACACAAAAGAAGCTTTTTTGCCGTATAAAAGTGTAAAGTAAATAAACATGTTATTATATAGAGCTGATTTTATTTCTTACAGTAAGTAATTGTTTATTGGCTCGTCGTCTGTTTCTCTCGTATTTACTTAGCATGCACAAGTATGTGATGTGTGCAAAGTAATAAGGCAGTTATTTAAAACTTGATTTTTGTGTGTGTGTTAAAGTACAGAGAGTGAAGTGACTAGCGACCTTCATACATTAACATTGTCTTGTCATATAAAGTGATAGCAGTCATATACCTACGTGTGGTGAACGGTAAAAACTTTATTAACAAAATACTGGTATGTCTTAATCGTAAAGTTTTTCTACAGGTCTCTGTAACAAATTCTGTATCAGTTCAACAGATCAGTCACACAAGTTGATGTAGCGGATTAATGGACAATATAAAACTTTACGTTTGAATTGTATTCTTTTCGTCTAATCTAATACAATGTGAGTTCTTCTTCTTAAGAATCATGATGATAGGCAAGTTGTACGGGAATGCAATTAAAATTAAAAATTCTAATCAGGTCGTCAACTTACAAAGCACGTCTTATCTGCAGAGTGCTTCGTATTAAAACTTCATGTGTATGGATACATATACATACAGCTGGACTATAATATGTATGATAATGTGGAGATACAGATATAGTATGTGGTTTGGTTTGCAATATATCTAGGTAGGCACCCACAATACCATAAGCATTAACTTCAACCATGCGAATACTTTTATGCTTACAAAAGTAATCAACTGAAATGTTACAGGCACGATCGAGAATCGTAATGCAACATTAATCTCTGTGGCAGTCTAGAAACTGTTTTCAAAACAAATTTACCTAGTTTGGAAATTTATTTAAACAAAATTACACGAAAGAAACTTATACATTGTTTGAAACATTTCCTTCATTTTACGGCTTCATTTAAAATGTACCTTATATATTCAGAATTTAAGCCTTAACTTTAATTATTACCCTGTAACTTATACCTGGTAATAATTATGTATAAAATTTTGCTTGTAATATAATAAAGATCTTTGGATTCCTATTGTTATTCTGCGGAAATTTTGGCATTGTGTCAAAAGTACAGATAAAACTGTTGCAAAAAAAGAATTCAATGATTTTTGTTTTGTAATGCAGAGAAAAGCAAATGATAGCGTCTTAGAAAATTCCAATATTTTTGCAGTTAAAATTTTAATAGTCATAAATAAAGTTGAACTGTATTAGAATAGAAGAGACATCGTATCTAATATAAATGTAATTTTTAGTCTTGAAGGAAGAACTTCAATAACTAGTAACGTAACTACGTTTGAAAATGTTTACACCAGCAATATTCCGCTTAAAATGATGATATGAATTTAGATTGAGCTCTTTAGTTAATCAGTGTAAATTGCAATCATGATCCACTACATTTTCTTGGTTGTAATAATATTAGGAGTACCTATATACGCATGCATAATAATAATAGATTTAGTAATGCTGACTAATGCTGATTCTGAAGATGCTTGGATTGTATGAATTAATGTAAAGGATGCTAAAGGGTTTAATTTTGATTGCGATAATTCATAGGAACATAGCTCGGAGGTACTACATGACCAGATAACTGGAATCTGGTTTTTGGCATGTGAGGTATGTGTGTTTGTCTATATAGTGGTTAGTGGTGCTACTACTTTGTAAAAGTGTATTATTTTTTGCATTGGAAATCAGATAATATTATCTTAGCTCTCAGTAATCTGTCATGTTAGCGGTGTTCTTCCATAAATCTTGTCTCATGTCAATTTATCATGAATGTTGAACTACCTATTATCACTGAATTAAATATCATGATATTTACGCGATAAAAAATAATGAAATCATAAATCTTGATATGTGCACTGTCTTTGGAAATAACATGACTCCCTGACAAATCGCTTTACTAAATTAAATTATCAATTTGAATAATGAATCAGTTCAGTGTAAACTTGATTTGAGGAATTTTACCATGAAAGTCGTGTTCTCGTGTTGCATGCAAAAAACATTTAGGAAACAATGTAGTACTAGGTAATCCCGTCTTTTATCAACTTATCATTCGGCTCAAGCATTTCATTCCAAATTGTCCACAACTAATCCATACCAATATTACAAATGTGAGTGAACAGTAGTAATTGTTAAAGCTTGAATTCTCTCTATAGGAAGTTTTTTAATGATTCATTAAAATAATTTTTAATGACGGAATTGCAGGATCAGATGATAATGCTTTAAAGCAAGATATTTCCGATGTACAATAAACAATACATGGTTGGAAAGTAACTGATTTAAAATTCCAAGAAATAATGATTAATTATATGAGTTATTAATTGGTATAGGAGACTCTTTATTCCTCGGATGTTGTTTAAAGAACTGAATTACTTCCGAGGTATAACAGTTTAGCTCGAGAGTCAGAAATTTCAATTCTTTATTACACGAACCAACTATATATTGATTCAGTAAACTGAATTTGCTTAAAATAGTAATAATTTGTTGAATACATAATATACTTAGTTATTTCTCAAATAACTATAAATAAAGTTGAATAAAAATAAATTTCAATATAAGAATTGTATAGGTATTTATGAATGAATAGAAGAGAGATCACAATTAGATTTTTAGTCTTGAACGAAGATGCAATTCATATGCGAGTCTCATTCACTAGTCTCACTTTAACTTGTAAGTAGATTGTTTGATTGCAAAAACAAAATTGCATTAAGTTCTGAAAGTCAAGAAATTGTTTGTGGTACAACTATGCCCTCTCTAATAAACATCTTCAGGTAGAGCATTCCATGTAAAGAAGAATCTGCTCTTTGCTTCTTTCCAACTCCGGCTCTTCACAAGATCCACCAGTAGAGAGCTGTAAGGGTCTTCTTCTTGTCCACAAAGTAACGCGATAACGTTCCAGCAAAATCCATTTTTCAGTCATTTTATTCATGTAGCTTCCATTTACAGAATTCTTGTCAATTTGAATTTACCGATTTATGAAATTATAGTGTAGATAATGATCTGCCCTATCCATCTTTACTACTTACTATTACATTATATAGTGCATTTCAATTTAAGTGCTAATACAATGAAACTACTACTATGTTTATGCAATGCAAATAAATAATGAATTGTCCAGCACGATATTTTTAAGTTTAAGGTAAACGTTTGATTATTCTGTATAAAAATATTTTTTCAGCCAATTAACAATTTGGAAGATGAAAAACAACAGTAAAAAAATACATGATGATCATCTCATATAAATACAATATTTCTACATGATATAAATGCAGAGTTGTTAAATGAGGAGTACGGTAAATATACAACCTCACTCTACAAATACATCAGTAAATGTTTTTTTTATCGTAGGAACAGCTTGGTTTTGGTGTTTCCTTTACAAAATTTGCAGGTTAATGTACTTAACCGTAGTAAGCTCCGACTCCACGTCCGTATCCGAGTCCTCCGAGTCCACCATATCCGAGTCCTCCAAGACCTTTATTTAAATATATATGGTTGTAATCTTTATACTTTTAAATAATTAGGGAATGTTTAGCCTTCTTAATTTACATTACTAATTAGTTTAATTATAATTTGTATGATCATTACCGCCATATCCGAGGTTTCCGTATCCGAGTCCACGTCCGTATCCAAGACCGCCATATCCGAGTCCTTCACAAATAAAATTTGAAATTAGAAGACTGAAGAATGAACCCTTCCCCTGAAATATAATTTGTATTGTCAATTTTTTACGACTGTAAACTTACCAACTCCGCCATATCCTCCACGGAGTCCTCCGAGTCCCAAACCACCATAGTATTGGGCAGAAGCAGCAGCAACGAAGGCGGCGATGAGGAGAACGATAGCAATCTGAAATAGAACAAACCAAAAATATCAATAAATACTCCGTTGAAGCGAACCTTGAAGAAATTCCGTCGTGTAAGTACTAAATTTGACGTATGATTGGATTAGTGCCAGAAAACCGAAACTGAATTATACAAAAAGGGTAGAGGAATGCACTAAAGGTAAAAGATATTTCCTCTAAACCCGTCAAAAGACAAAAAAGTCCGATGAAATAGTAAATCCGATTTTGCTTTTATATATAAAATGAAACAATGAACTTACAGTGCTGGCCATTTTGGTTGAAGAGTTGGGTTTGCTTGAAAAGCTGAGTTTTGGATAGTTAGTAAATGAAGGTAGAGAATGTTCTGTGACATCCAACAGAACTTGGCCGAGTATTTATACGAAAATCCAGCACGCGACTACAAATAGCTCGATTAACACAACAAACCAAGTAAATTACACAAAACAATGTAGCATTTACCTCGCGAACTCATTTCCTATTCATCAACCCCACACACACATTACCACTACTACTGTAATACTATCAAACACCTATACTACTACTCTGACTTAATCATGTAAAATCTTATAGCATTGTAAACTGGAATCAATACAATACACACTGTGACCACCAAGTCATATTTATCTCGCTAAAATATCTCAGCATTGCTTCTGTACTAAAAAATCAAACATTTAAACACAATTAACTATTTGTATTACAATATTTATCGTGTGATATGCCGTCCCATGCAGCCCTGGCCCTTCTATTTCCATTCTTTGTATAAACTTTATCTGTTTTCTGTGGGACACACTCACACAGAGATACACACTGTACACTCCTTCGTTTTTAGGTACAAGAAAAACCTCTCGTGTATTTAACTGTGATTTACTCACCGTAGCTCTAAGCAAAACATTATAGTCATTGCACTCTGAACAAAATACATAAAAATACAAGTACTTATGAGAAATAGTTACAATTTATGGATTTGCAATAATAATGAAGTTGCAGTAATAAGCAATAAGTATTTTCTACCTACCTATAAATAAATTCCTTATAGCCAAGCATTCTCTCCCATTAAATTTCGCTGTGTGCATATGCACGTGCATAAAAATAGTTCAGCAGTACAAGTACAACTTGCTCCATAATTTCCAGAACTTATATCGTTACACACTTTTTCCCTGCAACATTCACTCATCCACTCTCCCAATGTGTCTGATTACAATTGTACAACACGACCTTTCGTTTTCATTAGTAATCTGCACATTCAGTTTACTAGCATATATTAGCTCTAGTAGAGTGTTAACAAGTATTCGTTTACGACATACAAGGTACCAGTAGTACCACACGAGAATAACAATAACAATGTACACACTGTGTAAAATATATCTCTTGAAGCCCTGACCGTTTTCATTTGGACCATTAAGTATGTTCGTAAGAATCGACTAGGATTTTTTCACATAAAAATATACGAACCACATTTTTTATTTTACGTAAACAATCATATCATAACACACTAACGATTTGGTTTATCAGTGTGGCTGATTCATTTCATATAAAAATCTGTATATTACAGTCCTTATTTATTAGGTATTTTAAACGTGTAACAGAGAGTCAAAGTACATGACTGACAGTTCAAGTCGCTCATTTTAAGCATTAGACAATGCAATAACAATCGCTAGGTCACTCAATTATCTTTATCATGACGAACACCTCAATTTCTCATTTAATTGTAAAACCTTCGCGGTGCTTCGTCGTGTATACACACGATCTGTAACTATTCTAACAAATCCTACAGCGACTGTACCTATTACTATACTCATTAAACGATTCCATACAAATTCCTTATTTTTTCTTATGTAACAACGTATACAGATAATAATGCATATCAATCACGATAAATGCCACACGTGCCTTTCCGCACTCTGCACATATGCTGTACCATTTCATTTTTAACATTATAACACTAATTGACAATGCAATATTTTTCCCAACAATCCATGCACCCTATATGTACACACTTCACACATAGGTATTTATTTCATATTATGTCTATTCTACTTGGATACAATGATTTTAGACATTTTACATTGAAGAAACAATTAAAGTAGCAATGTCTGGGGTAATTAAGACAAGAAATGTTATATAAGAATTAAATACAAACAAGATAGTCACATATTTGTTATAGGACAGTAGGAGGTATTCTATGCAAAACAATTTTTCAGTAATTGTGTTTAATTTCGCATACATAGGTAGATTTCGCATTTATTCATTATGTAGTATAATAACCCAACCCTGCTAAACCTTTCATTTAACCGTGACCACAAATGCACTTCTACTACTAGAAGACAAAACGAGTATAAATAATTATTAAGACAACTGACATTTACAATCTACTCTCCTTAGAGGAGTAGTAGGACAAGTACAGTTGCAATATTTATATCAACCTAGGCTATTGTGAAGTACCTAACTGGATATTACTAGCTTTTAGTACTACCTAGTAGTTACTTAAGGTAATTAAGAAAATCTTGTGTCTTAATTATCAGTAACTGAATCAGCAAGCCGCTGCAGCTCCTACTTCACGCTTGAATTGACTTTCGCTCTTATATCAGTCATTAGTATTAAAACAACTTTGTTAACTATAAGGATTACATAGATTATTGTATATCTAGCTATATAGGTATAAGTAATATGAATGGTTATTTTTATAAGTGTCTTTCTGTAGATATAGGATTATATATACAATAAAGGTGTGTATGTACCTATGCATATTTTGTAGATACATACAGTAGTCATAATTTATAGGCATTTGGACTTTACTTTAGTTAAATATTGAAATGGTTCTTTGTGTGTGCATTCTATTCATTATTTGGATGGCAGGAGGTTATTAGTTTATTTATGATGATTGTAGTGACAGTAATGTGGAATCAACACGAGGCACTATGTGTAATTGCAATTTTATAAGAGCAATTTTACCAGGTGGTGGTAATAAATTGGTTGATTGATGATGTTCATAAACCAATTCAATGTTTAAGTGTTCTACATGTACCTATAGCTGTGTGAAAGGCTGAGGTAAATGCATTATTGATGTTGTGGCCCATTTTGGTAACTTTCTGCAAGGATCGCATGAGAAAAACATTTTCTGTCCAGATCAACGTTACACGCAACCTATTCAAATAATTATAAGAACATCTTTATACACTACTACTGTGTAATAATATTACAGGCTAATTACTGTTCTACATTCTATTTTGTAACCCATAAATCTCCCATGGTCCAGCTCTTTACGACTTCGACTGCAGTTTTAATATTTAATACCAGAATTTTAGTGGCAATATAAAATTCACCAAATTTTTAATGTTTAGGTAAGTATCATAACAAATATAAGGCATAATAAATTATGAATAAAGAGACTGATGATTTCGTTTTTACTTCAGATCTGTATTACAACTTTTGCTATAGGTAATTGTTTGAATCAGAAGATTTAAGAATAGGTGGAATGCTAATAAAATTACATACTAAGGTTTTTAACATTTTATGGCTATGCCTTATTTTTTTGTATCCCACCCAACTTCCCGTATAATTTGCCTGTAACTAACCTGGGCATATACTTAAGTTAGCCTTTATTTTATTTTATTAAGAGAATGAAACAAATCAAAATTAACATAAAGCAATTAATAGCAATTAAAATATTGTTAGACGGATTGAGGTCTCCTATATCTAACGGTAAATGGTAAAAAATATAATTTGCAGGTACAATATATTATTTCGTAGATGACACAGTATTTACTATTAAAACTCTGATGTTCTGTTTCTTCAACATAAATTCAGGTCAATTACATAATCTGTAAACTGACACAACACAATAATATTCTTAAGGGATATTAAACCACAAATAGTCACTTCCTAAAACCAGTTCTGGGAACATTACATCAAAAAATATATAACTCAAACAAATGCTCTTCTACAAATCTGCATTCGTATAATGAAACGTATGAAAATGCTATTTATCTGCATGAAAAGTTAGTCAATTTCGATTTTTCGCCAACATTGCGCTCTGTAAAATAAAAACTCATTTTTTCAACCGAACACGTTGAAAAAAATATCTCATTGAAGTAATGACGGTGCAATTGTGCAATATAAGACGAGTATTTTATGTCCACACATTAATGAAACTGCAGATATAATGTGCATAATAAATTATCTTCCAGCAAAATAAATTGAGATAACCCTTTAACACTGAAGCCGGCAGAAAGTTGCCGGACTACGTTAAGTACCTCAGCACAAATAACTCTTAAGTAAGCAGAATTGAGTAAATACATGATCATGATAAATGATTACTCCCTGAATGTTAACAAGTAGCGAGTGAGTCCATGGAGAAAAAGTGTTTTATGTGTATCTGGCAGTGTAAATTAGTATTATAAATACAATCCTGGGTCTAGAACGTGTTCTTTCCATAAGATACGAATGGCAGTTGTAATATCCCATGAACCTTGTAAATTGACAGTGTGTGATGTGTCTGGTCTGGTCCAATTCGTGCATCAGGCGAGAAGAGACGTGGAGTTTTTCCAAGAAATAACTTTTGTACATGTTTGCTCGAGATGTAAAGAAAAAACTGAATGTGCATGTAGTACATTTAGTGCCTGGAAGAATTATTAGATAAGAATTACCAGTAGTGTTTTCGTATTTGTTGTTGCCTTGCTATTATTATTTGGCATGCAACCACTTTTTGGTCTTGTTCTCTGTCTTGTTCCTCTAAACCATTCGTTGCCGTGTGCGGCCGTAGTCTACAAAGTGACAGTCATCCCAAAGGCTCAGCTTATTCTAAATGTACACTAAATATTTACTGGATGGTAATGGAAAAGTTAAAATGGGTACATTACATACTGACTGAATATGAGATTTGACATTAGCTTTTTTCCTTAGTCGGGTTTGCCGTGACAAGCTTACTTAGTATTGTACACATAATATTTCTCTACTATAGTACTATATACACGATATCATAATACAAAAATTGTCTATGTACTTACATATAACATCCTCTGTATATAATAGGTAGGTACATAGTAATCATAAGAATAGAGTATTATAGGTATTTACTAATACTCATACTAAATATAGGTATGGCCCACATAGGTACTTAATCTTCTTACGTGTAGCCAAGAGAATAAATAAATGTTTCACATATATGTCTGTAGATATGAAGACAAATAAGGCTAGTTGCATTATTACATTACGTTGCAACTGTACTTTGTACTTACTGTGTTTTTATGGTTGGCAGTTTGTTACTGTGCATTCGCATTCTCTCAATTCACATCGCTCTTTCTCTCTCTCTCTCTCTCTGTAACTCTATCTCTTGGAAAATTGTAAGAGGAGCATCCATACAGAAAAATGTGTGTTCGTCTGTGCCAGGAGTGAGTTGAAAGACAGAAAATGAAAATAAAACGAAATGGAAGTACAGAGGGGAAGTTGAAAAGCACTCGAGTCGTTTCCTATGCAATGAATAGTTGAGTTGCTCAAGGAATGTGAAGAAAGTCCGTAAATAAACCAGTCAAACTTGACATGAAATACAAAACACAAAAAGGGCAAACAGACAGTTATATAACTTCTACAACCTATATATAGGTAATCTTCATCCAAGTAAAAACTCCTTCCGCTTTTCTCTTCCTAAAAACCAAACAACCTAAAAAGCTTCCACATTTTAATTTCTCATCAGACAGTATGATGTATCTCTTTCATTAGGAATTGTAAGCAACTAATTAATCTCAAGGTTAAAGTTAAAAAATTCTTCTTTACTGTATAAAATTCTATTTCTAAAATGATTCTGCTCTAACAGGTTGATTTCCAGTTCCTATACGTTCTGTATCTTGAACAAGTTTGATAATGTCAGCTCCTACTCAATTTGTTATAATAGAAGCAGAGAAGGATGAAATGAACAGATTGCTGAAGTAAAGATAAATTCTGCCGTTTGTGACGTTTTCTTAGAATTTGGATGTGACGCTTATTGTCACTTCATTTTTCAACCTTATCAATTCCCATTTAATGCAATTTCAGAGCCTCTTTTATCTATTTAAGAATTACGACGACCGTATTTCATTCCTCGAATCATATTTGACATTTAAAGGATGAACTTGCAGGGTTTTGTTCATTCAATACACTATACATTCTTTCAACCTTATGTAATTAATTTCCATTGTTTCCGCAGAAGTTCATTTTTTAGTGGAGTTTTTCACAAACTTTTTATGGTAGCGTGATACTTTTTTTAACACTGTGTGTGTAGTAACAACGACCACTTGTCCTACATCAAAAAATTCTGAGGACGAGTGAGTAAATACTTGTCTGTTTCAAGTGGAATAGTTTCCAACATCAAATATTGTTCTGCCTCGAACAAACTATGAACTTTATATAATTATTATTACAGTATTACATTATGCCACAAAGTAGTCTTCCCCATATACATCCTACATGCATTTATATAGTACAATACCCACTCATGGCCATATGTATGAAATGAAACATATTAGGTAAATATGAATATCTGTAGTATGTACTTATATAATAAATATGAGCTTGGGTGAGCTAAAGCACACAAAGGGAAAGCTTACTATCATTTATCTCTGTATCTGTTGTAGTTGTCGTATTTTCTACCGTATACAATGGAGAGAAAGCTTCTTTCCCATACAGCCTAGTATACAGATAGCACACAGAGTTGTGAAGATACTACTACTACTGTAGAAGTTGCTTTGTCTAATAATCTTTTGTACAGTCTCCTCTACACATATTATCTGTGCAGATACAATACAACCACTACCAATGGCATATATAATATTAAAGTACATATTGTTATAGTAGTATAGAAATCGTAGGAGCGTATTGGTCGTAGTAATGTTCGTAGTACAAAGAACTGAGCGCAACACGAGGAAAAACGAAAATCAATGAAGCCGTGCGACCGTGCCGGTCTCGTATAACCGTCACTACAATTCCTCTCCAAGTAAAGTGAAGATACTTTGCCTCAAATTACACTATTACCCAATATACTATATTATACATGGGTTGACTCTGCTATAGAAAATACGTGTGCTAGTAGAAACCACTTGGTTTGTGTATATATTGCTCCTTGTCCACACATACACACACCTTTAAGCTCATATTCAGATTGTACATTTGTAGTGGTAGTAAACATTGGCTAACACGGACAAAGTTATAATAGAAGGAACTTATTTGTGATATAAGGAATAAACATGGACTGCTATATGGTTATATGCGGTGTGTGTGGCATAATATAAGTAAGTTGGAGAGAGAGTCAGAGAAAGAGATGAGGCTTTCACTTGGCCTACTTGGCCACTACAGTACACGAGTTGAATTCAGAGAGCCACACGACTCTCACACAGCTTCAGGAATGAAGATCATGCGTTTTATTCGCAGCTTCCACAAAAAAGTAGGTCACAGTTTCCTTCTTACTTCCATACATCAGGATACGCCCTTTCCAATTCTCTTTCTCTCTATTTCGGAGCTTTACGGCTTCCCATATACATTTAGAGTGTGGAATGCACGTAGTATCTGTAGTATTGGTGGTGGTAGTAGTAGTAGTAGTAGTAAATATGTATATACATGTGCTTACCAGATACACATCTCATTCTATCGCTCTCTGAGTCTGACTTTACTAGCAGCAGGAGTAGTTCTTGTAGTTTTCTCTCTTCGTGTGAAATATAAATAGAAAGAGACGGGAATCCATGCAGCTTATATGCTTAGGTTGGGGTGGGGATAGAGATATAGCATAAAGAGGACGAGTAATGTAGTAGTACAATAAAACCAGCTAATATTCCATAAACGAAGACTTATGCATTGCGGAATAAATAAACTGGAGACTTTCCCATGGATATACCGTAGTAATGCACGTGAGAAACAAATGGTTATTAAATCTGTTGAGCCTCCAGGTGTAACTTTTGAAATGTGGATTTCCTAACTCATTTCTAAATCATCTAAAAACATACGCAGCGGGTATTGCATTGATTTTTCTAACCGTAGAGATGTTGTTGGAGAATAGTTTCTCTCGGGTAATTTATTGTATGTGTAATGTGTACATCATTACTATTACAGGGAATTATGGAATGGAAGCGTCCAAAATCCTAAAAGTAAAGAGAAAGTTTTTTTAATTACTGCACAATTTCCATATCACCATATTTACCATACATATTATTCAAATCTATCTATAGTATAAGTAGTATGCACAGTGTTGTATAGGTAATACTTTTTGCTCCAGGAAATTAAAATCCCTGGAAAAGTTTTTCGGTCTTTTTTAAGCCTTGGACTTTTGAGTTTTTTCTCTGTCTTCATTTTTTGAATAAGAAGCAGTTTAAGTTTTTCTCAAAAAGTATCGTGGCTCGCCACTCTTTGTAAAGTGAAGAAATAAAAACTTATTTTGCCATACACGTAAAATTTTACGTGGGGAGAACATTCCATGGCCGAAATGATGTTAGAGGTATTTCAGTCTTTCTTTGTGACGTGAGTTAAGTTAACTGCATGCATGAATGTGTGCACTACAGCCAACATCTATCAATAAAAAGGTTCAAGAAGAATTTCAACTAACAAACCTCCGTTTGACTCCTGGAGACAGGTAGTCGACGGAAAATCAATGAAGGCGTCTGAATTTTAGGTCACTTATGTATAGTCTCACAATATTTCTCAAAATCAATTGATATTACCCTCTGTCCTTTGAAACGACACACTTTTGTCCACATCTCTCTCTCATGTAGCCATAAAATAAATCCCTTTCTACTCGTCTTCCTGTTCAAACTGTTCGTGTGATGTGCATTATTAGTATTTAGCGAGAAAAATAGCAAAATCTCCAACTTTCACTTTGAGACACGCTCTCATTCTCTCTTCCGCTAGAATTCCATCAGCTTTGACGCGAAAATAATGATTGTAGCGTGTGAATAAGCACATTACACCAGATTCCTTTCATTTCAGTTTACAAGAGTGACTCAAGCATGACAACGTGCACTACAACCATACACAAGCCAATCCCCATATATCTGTACACCCAGGAACAAAAATAATTATGTCTGAATAGAAATTGCATGCGTACAATAATCATACACCACGTAGAGTATAGCCAAAACCCAGAAGAGACAGAAATGAACACAGACCTGACAATTCCATTTCGTCCTATATAAGTAAGCAAGAGTTCACATCATCAACTGTATCGCCTTCTATATATACAGTATAATACCTACCGTAGCAGCATTATACAATTATTCGATTAATAAACGAAGTCATAATACAGAGATAGACTAAAATAGTCGTGTTCTACTTCATTTCCTTTCCATCCGACTCTCGGCGACTAACGAGACTAGTCTTTTCTCATTGAGAATTCATGAATTGCTGTGACTTTGCTTGTCTTTGATTTGATTATTATGTTATTACGTTCCCCTTGTGTTTCTCCCTGTAGAAATGAAATGTATATATCCAGGAAACACGCAGAGACACGGAAAATGCTATGTAACAAGATTACTTGTAATAGTATTACTATTATTATACTTACGAACCATATATGAGACTATATGGTGTATATTTATATGTACTACATGCACAGAGTATATGTATATAAGTAGAAGTAGTACATGTGTAAGTAAATTGTATTATGAAGATTGTATTACCATAATATAACACTGTGGATCTAAGATTGGACTATAAAATGCAAGTTGTCCACGTCATATCGTTGCTCACTCAGTAACAATAAGTATAATACTAAACACTAATTTAGCATTCACTTATTTTCGAGATTGTAGTTACGTTACAGTGGACATTTACATATTTTATCGTCAAACAAGAGTAAATAATGCAATATCTTAAACTACGAAGATATATAAGCAAGTGCAGTCCACCACACCACACAGCAGAGTAATAGTGCCATATAAATTGATTGGTCTTCTTGTACTTGTGCTGGAGAATGTTATGTAGAAAGCATGCATATTAAATATTATTCACCTACATGGAGAAAGGCTATGTGGAGGAATACGGAATCTGCTTCGTTTACACACAACGGAGG
This sequence comes from Pogonognathellus flavescens, assembly GCA_019776165.1. Classification (NCBI taxonomy): domain Eukaryota; kingdom Metazoa; phylum Arthropoda; class Collembola; order Entomobryomorpha; family Tomoceridae; genus Pogonognathellus; species Pogonognathellus flavescens. Next base: position 92,955 of record JABASD010000078.1, on the reverse strand, counting down.
TGACCTACACAACACAAGCACTCTGAAGTCACAGTACTGGAATATGATTATATTATTATGCACATAGACTATAGAAGGGCACTCCTCCAGCAATTGTTGACAGTCAAGAAAGACAAAGTAATAATATGATTATATACAGTGAATCTTTTATACCAAGGACAGCAACAAGGGTTCTCACTTCACAAAAATCTATGTAGTAAAATACTGCAGTTTTTACACTAAAAAATTGAAATAGTTTTCACCAAATGACCTATAGGTTTAGTTAAGGCTTGAAAGTCTCCTTTTGTCTAACTATGTAAACTAAAATGAATATGCCTAACAATACAGATTCGGATAAACCTTGTTTGTGTTTTGGATGCTTTATTTTATCCAGGAATTGAAGTGGGGATATTATTATTAACCTGGTAGGTAAAAGTATTATTTAAGTTAGGCAATTCTATTAATTTCTGAATGTAAAAGGTTAAAGATTGTACTCTGTTTGCTTAGAAGAAAAAGTTTTTGTTTTCTTGAATTGTTGGAGATTTGGGTAGTTCATAAAATGTTGGAGGAGTGGAAACCGTGGTTTGGAGTAATATGGCACAGTGTCAATTGAGTACATGGAGGGGAAAAGCATTGTGCATAAAAGACATGATACGTAGTGGTAGTATAAAAAATTCTGTAAACCAAAAAGAGACAAGAATAGAGTCAGGAGCCGACGCAGTCAAAGCGAAAGCACTAAACTAGGCCAGCACAAGAAGAATATTATGAGCTCTCTCCTTCTCTGCCTTTCCTATCCTCCTGGCCATCTGTAAAACTGCTGGATGTGGAGTGTACACACTCAGTCGTACTTTTACTCCACCACCAGACACTTTCTCCCAGTCTCCCTCTCGTCCTGCGAATCAACGTGTGTCTTCTCTCACAACTCCTGCTACCACCACACCAATTCTCCACGCTGCTTTTCCTTTCACTCAACTCTCCATCACACAACTTCCGTTTCTAAAAATAAATAAATCACACTTTCACTACTACAGAATTGTTACCCGCACCAAGTCAACCTTCAAAATTATTCCGCAGTTTTCAACTTCTTACGTAGGTACTTGCTTAAATAAAATTCACATTTTTGTTTCCTCTTTTTCTAAAGGTAGTTTGGGAAATTACACATTTTTGTAGTAACTGAAAATGTAGTAGTGTGTAGAAGAGTTTGTGAATCGGAAATAATTAAAGGTTTGTTTTTGAAACAGGTTTGGCGAATTTTTTGCATAATTGTTTGTAAACGAGGCAGCCTGCATTACAAAGTACAAGTACGACTCACTCAACCTCACAGCTGACCGGGTGAAACTCTTGGGAATTCTATACGGTAAAGATTTATTCAACTTTTACTCCTGAACATGTGTAGAAAGGCATAGTGCGTATCTAATTAGACCTGAACTTCACATTCACGTAGTGTGTGCCTCTATATAGTCTTTTCATGGCATTAGAATTTATAAGAATTAGCAGCTTTTGCTATAGGAGAGGATACGCACATAGATAGGACGCACACAAAGCACAACCACCGGGAGGAATAATTATCCCGTATATATAGAGTAATATATTGCCAATGCATGGTTCAAGGTAGGAAATTGTTACATCCACACGCTACAGTACAATAAAGTCATTTCATTTGCATGAATTTCTCTTCCGGTTAATGTTAACGTTTTATATACGGTTGCAAAATCGGAATGTTGTTATTGTGCAGAAACTTTTGTGTGTGGGAATTTGTTGTGCAAACAAATTTTTGTATCTTATCATGTTTACTCAATAATAGTCAAAGTCAACATCGCTCGAGGTGACTGGAAATGAAACACAGGACAAAGTAATTTTGTAGACGTAGAGCATTGTGGCAGAAATAGAAGCACAAAGAAAGTTGTAAATTTCAAGTTGGCACACAATGCTAAACTTTGTATTCATATTTTATTTAGCGAGGTTGTGGCCTCGGCCTTTAAAGGCTTTCACATTTCAGATTTAGACTGTTTATTATTATAAAGCGCGAAGAATAATGATGTTGTGTATAGACTATAACAGCAACCACACTGTAAATAAATAATTTTGAGCTGAAACTAGGAATTATTATCATTCGAATGAAATAAAGCATTTTCTTTTACCTCGGGGGAAAATGTGTGTAACATGAGTCAATTCTCTAGGTGTGCTTTTGTTTGCTTCGCTTCGAATTGTAGCAACCTTGAATCTGGGCACACTCTGTTTAGTAAATTCACTGTGGAATACAATTAAATCCACAATGATGTGGCTTTGAGGGAAAGTCTATAGGCATAAACACTTCCAGTTCCAGGTAAACTCATTTCGCTCAACTGGCTCAATTTCTAGGGCAGTAGAGAAAAATGAATATTGTATTACATCCTGTAGAATGTGTGTATCAAACAAGTAAGTGGTGAAGTGACCCTCAAAAATTTAAACTAAGCCAGATCTGAAACTACTCTGGAGGTATTTTGTTTGCCATAATGTATATAAGCATCGGGGATACATAGTACTTTTCTTCTCTGTATATTTAATCAAATAAAAAGTTCGTATTATTTGTTCAGTAGCTTACAAATACTTTCTACGTGTAAAACTACCCTATACAAGTTACAAGTCACTTTTCCGTGAAATTACTCTCTCGATGATTTTGACAGCTTCGGTCAACAATTTTCTTTTTGAGAAGTTTCTCGTTCAACATGTCTCACCGCTGATAAGTTCGAATAAATCAATCGAAAACTTTCTGAAGGTCCTTCTAAACCGAATCAAATGCGTTTCACTGAATAACACTCATAAACTTTCCAAGACACTCTTCTGGTATAATGCACACTCAAATTAGGTACTTAAAGTAAACTTTAAAAACTCGTTACCTATTTGATTTTATTTATAACTTTTACCACATCACCATTTATGGACTAGTCTTTTCGTTGATGTGTTTAAGTTGCTTTTACAATAATGTATCACTGTTTCAGCTCCAGAGAACCAGAATACGTGTATTTTTTTAGGTATAAAATCCCCGGTGAATTATAGATCCTGTAAAATCAAAAAGAAAACTTTCTCTATACGATTTAACATACTTAACGCTTATACAGGGACTATTAGAGTATATTTGACCTAGATGAGACTTTATAGGAACGGAATACATTCCGATACTATTTGTTAGGTACCTACCTCAATTCGGAACGGGGTGGGATGAGATCCTGGAAATAGATCAAACGTTCTTTGGTAGTTTATCGGGTGCATCCGGATGGTTGAATTTAGGTCACGTCACATATATCATGCTGCAATGAATGAACATACAAAATATTGCATGTACAACACTAAAACGGCTTGTATCTCCACACTCCATCTGCAAATTAACTGCTTTTCCCGTTTCCTTGAATTTTACGGGAATAAAACGGTTGAAAAGCGGAATTTTATTTTTGTGTGTTTTCTGAAGGGTGAAGAAATGGATTCGTCATCCAAGAATGGCAATGGTGGTGGTAATGGGAGCCGGGAGAGAAGGAAAAGCGAATCAGGTGGTAACGACGAAGCGATGAAACCGTTTAAAGTTGTTGATGCAGGACGAGACTACCGAATGGGATTAACAGCATCAACACTGGCAGAGTTAATTGACAAAGCTCGAGGAAAATTTGAGATTGGACCGCACGAAGAAATCCGAGTGGTACTGGAGGTGGACGGAACTGAGATTGACGATAATGACTACTTCATTACACTCGAGCGAGATACTTCCCTCATGATATTATGCAACGAGGAGCGATGGACTCCATACAAGTCCGTGTTGACGTAAGAACAAACCAATTTAGCAACTTTCTTATACATTTAATAGTTTTTAACGTCATCCTTTCCTCCCTAAATATTTAAGTTAATGGAAGTCCCCGAATTTAATTAACTGCTGTCGTAAGAATTTACTTTTCTATGGGAAGCTGTCCTATGAAATTTAATTTGAATCCTTTTTTGTGTGTCTGCTAATTGAATTCCACACAGTCTTGGACTTGCCGTGGATTCTGGGACGAACAGTACGTCAAATGGGAGCAGCAGCACTCCAGGATCTCCAGTAGAAGAATTAGTCTGGCGACTGCACCAAGATTTGTCTTTTTTCCCATGGCTGACGCCCAATGAACTCGAGACAATCTCCAAAATGGACACTGAAGAAATGAAAAAGATCATTCCAGACGTGAAATTCCTGGAATTTCTTCAAGACTTGAGTGAGCGCTACCTTCAAGATAAAGACAAGTCTGAAGGACAAACTTTGTCAAGTAATGGCTATGAAAATGGCCACTCGAAAGGGATCTATAATAACGGCACGAGCAACAACACCAGCAGCACCATTTTGAACGACCCCATCAAGCTCATTCGAATGTATTCAAAATCTAATCACTACCTCAACAATTGTGACCAAGCAACGACCACCCAAATTCAAAACTCTCACACGAAACAATCTCAACAGCAGCACCAGTCGTTCCGTACAAATTGAACTGCAGCCACATTAACTATGCAAGACTCAATTGTCCAATATTGTACCGTAATGAGCTGAGAAAACCTTGTCACACTCCACTCAACCTGTAAAAGATGACAATTAATAATACCTCTCTACTATATACATACAGACTATCCTTTTTACCATGCTCACTCATACCGTTCGTTAGAACTACTTGTACCTACACGTACGAAAATCCCAACTACACTTAAACCTACAAATAGTCACTTCTTTTAGGAAAGATCGGTATGCATTATCCGGTTCATGGTCCACATCCATTTTCCAAAGAATAACACTTAAATGGATTCACGAGGTATGAAGGTAGTAATTGAACGGTAAATACTCACGGAAAATCCCGTTTCGAGTCAGGAAAGGAATACGGAAAATAAATTGTGTACATACTGAAGCATGTACGCTTTCTATAATTATCTCCGTACACACAAGGACAGGAATTTTATATGAATAATCCACACGTTAGACAAAAATAGTTGTAGCAGACAATTTTGATTTGACCATCAAAGTGATGTTCTTTTAAGTTGAAGTTTTTTACAGATCCTTGGATACAAAATACAGTTAACTTAAGGATATAATGGTTAAAAAGGGACTTAAGGAACAAGACTCGAGACCGAACCATTATTAGTAGAAACACACTTTGCAAGCAAACAGAAAAATATAGTTAGTTCGTCGTAGTGAATTCTTTTACCAACATTTACATTTTGCTATCGTATACTACAGTATAATACAATTAGCGAAAACAGGAGATGTACATAGTAGTGTAGAAGAATACTAACGAAGAAGTCATGTAAATACAAATGTGTAGTAATTAAATAGCAAAATTAGATTTTAGAGCATTTAGAGCACATTTTTATCATTGTACCACGGCATTTGTTCATCTTGCTATACACAACTACTATTCTATCACGCTATATAAGACATTTTTATCGCTCACGCAAGCATCAATCCAATATTCTTCATTGTTCTTTTCTTTTCAATCATTCTAATCAAATCACACACTTATACTAACAGTTTTTATTGTACCTATGAAAGTTTTTGTAATTTCTTTCAGTGTATATATTTCTTAAGCATGTATATATATCCAAATATCGTGTAATCTTGTATAACTTTTTTTGCTCAAGTTTTCCCAAGTTTTCATTTGTGCTCTCATTAGTAATGTACGATTGTATTTGTTTTTGCCATATTAAATTAAGTATGTAGTAGTCACTGGCTTGCACGTAATTGACATTGATTGAATGAAGTATATAGAGCGTTAACAAGATTAGACTGCCCGCACAATAGTTTAATTAAAACTGATATATATTACGTAACGTTTGCCGTTTGCCAACTCACTGCCGTCACAAGTGACATACTCTATACTCTATATATACAACTATACAATCTTCTAATAATACACACGTACGTAACGTAACTGCGAAAATTAGTTAAACGCGAAGCGAACGAACGATAAAATAAATTTGGATGATACAGATCGATAATTGGATATATAACAATATACACCGAGAACACGCAATTTACCATAGAGTAGTGTACAATTGTAAGTATAATATTATATTAAAGTAGAAGAATGGTAGTTTAAAAAGGAACTTAGACCTTTGAGCACACTGTACTGTAATTACACAACTACAACTCAATTAAATGGAAATATACCAATTAGAATTGCACACACATTCAATATACGGCTCATATAAAACACTCTCGGTCAATGTAGACGTTATTAAACAGTGGGAAATGAAATATGGAGAAAATTCAATGTTGTTACAATTATTACAGGCTTTCATGAATTAAACTACTTAAAAAACTAAACTCTTGCTCAAAATCGTATACTGGTGAACGTAATACGCAGGTTTGCTAGTATTCGGTGAAAATCAAAGAAATTACCTAAACAAAGAAATTAAATATTATACATACAAAACATTCACACAGAAGAACTCGGCGTATATAGGAAAAGTGAAATACCTACTTAAATTCTGTGTAAGCTATACCGGTAAAAATGTTATAACGATTATTTGTTCCAGTGATGATGATGATGATGATGTTAAAGATTATAGCTACCTCAAAATAGTTGTTACTCGAAATAGACAACCTACCCTTAATAAAACATGACTAAAGATTGTAGTAAAGATGTTAAATGTAATGAATTATCCCTCTGAAATTATAATCACTCAATAAATACAAATCTATAGGTAAATATCTGTAGTATCGCCTCAATAATGTTGATGAAGCTGTGTTCCACAATTCCCCTCTAGTTGTAATAAATTTCCGGGTTAATGCGGCATTCATTTGTGCAGTAATTCATAGATAATTTACCATAGCTGGCATACCTGAGTCAAATTAAATTTTTCAGGGAACATTCAGAAAGTCCTCTATTAGGTTAAAAACGGAAGATGGTGCAGACTTTGTCACAACGGCAAAACTACAAGAGCCAGCATATTTACACAATCTACCATTAGGATCCAGGTAAAGGAAAGTCATCATAGCCCACAAAATATTTGATACATGCAACTGTGTAATAGTACGTTAAAACAGTAGGTGGGTAAGACTGGGTGCCACCGTCTCACTTGTTTTCAAATTTGACAATTCGACTGTACCGAGTGACGAGATGTTTATGCTACTTGTGCACTGATTCTGCAACAAATAATTTTCCGTTCATACAAATGATTAGCTAAACAGCATTTTTTAATCTGACTGCATTTTTGAATTTACAGAGTTTATTTTCTAGTTCACTAATGCTTTAGAACTGCAATACCCTTATTGGATTAATCTAAAGGAAAACATCAAAGGTGATCTGGTTATTGTACGTTGTACAAGCATAAATGTATACACTTGCGCTTGTGTGCTTAGACATGATTCTGAAAAGTTTTGTATAACATTTTCTATGAAATACAGTTAAATAATTTTATGAAAAATTGTTACACATAAAGGATAAGTTAGTTATGCTTATAATATATACCTACATTAAATGAATATTACTGACAGTGAGTTGTATTCGTTTTTGTATTACTTAAATAAATATACACCTCGAAACAGCAAAAAATAAGCTTATTAGTAGAGTTAGGATGTTTTGGTTAATGTCATTTACCTGTATACTCTGTAAATCCAATCCCAACCTAAATAGCTAGGTTTGAACACTAATTCGGTAACATTTTTAACATCAAGAGATCTCTTACACAAAAAATTAGTAGAGTAAACCAATCCAGATAAATTATTGTCAAAATCTGGCTCGCAAATAATTTGTCCAAGAATCGGTACCTAATTATGGCTTCGGAGAAGCCAGTTACCACGAATAAGATGGAGAAGCATGTACATAATATTGTAAAGTTACCATTTATATATTCAATTTCATATACCGGTGTATAAAGCACATAGGACTCACATACAGAAATTATACTACACATGGATTTATATTGCAGATCTCAGACAAAACGAATCGAGTGGTGGTTTGCGTATAACATCAATATATTAAAAGGTCATCAAAGAGCTTCGTAGAAAGACTTTGATGATTCCTCTGTCTTAAACCTAAATTCTCCTACCGACAGTGCATACATTCACTCCCTTTTGCTATGTGGTCGCATCCAAGTATTGCACTACGTAAACGAAGGCGTTTATAAACCGCACACACCTACGCTCTCTACATACACTTTGCCTTTATACACTTCCCAGTCACATGCAACTCTTCTACAGCTCACAATGACATGTTCTTCTGTGAGTACCACAAAATTCTCCATGTACAGGCATAATATTACAATAAAACAGCATTAGATACAGTTATTAAACAAATAACGTATATTTTACACTTGCGAAATACGATATGGAACTTTCCAAACTATAGCTATACCATAAAACACATACAGCCCAACATTACGTTCATAAACACTGACAAAAGATTTATCCTCGTAAGAATTGCATGTGAGACTATTTCGTAGTTCTAAGTATGTGAGAACTGTTTACACTACTACGTCTTCCTGGCCTCCCAGTTTCATACTTCACTTTTTTATTCCTACTACTACATATATAGGTACCTATATACAGCTGTAGCAAGTTAAATTGTACAGAGCAAAATAATATTATGCTGGTGTGTCCGCTGTTGAGTCACAACTCAGAATATCATTGCATTTAAAATTATGACTACATCCATTTTTAACACACAATACCTATATACTCCTAGACTACATGGACTATACATGGACAGAGAATTTTCTTTTTTCTTTGAGACTGTATTTTACCGCATAAGCGTGAACCTAATCGTCCAAGTTGTACAAGTTACATCCATTTGATTTTATACAGTTCAAAAGGTTCTTACATGCAGGAGAAACAACTATACAAGATGAAATGCATTGTGCAGATAAACAAAAGATAAAAATCGCTTTCATATATAATATTACATTTTTTCCTATATATATACCATACTTGTTGTAATCTCAATCTGAGACCACTATATACCTTGTACGTACACACATACACAGAGATATTGCACAGAAAGGAAATTCCTCCACTACTGCACCAAAGTAGTCATCATGTCATGTAGGATGCCCAAAAGCCATGTAAAGGAAGAGTTCTATACCACTAGTACAATACTCTCTACCTCTCTTCTTCGTCTTCTTTAACTAAACAGTCATACCATACTCACAGTTCCTACCTATACACTATGCACACAATAACATACCTACGTACAGACATTACTTATTACATTATCAAGTATAATTTCAATTTCTTGTACCATATACCTATACATGCCTACATTACATCTGCCACTACTATACTTACATTATTGCAAGTTATTACTTATTTTATGGCTCTAGCATTACCCTTTGAGATTTTCTGTATGGACATGACACGGCATAATATCCTAAAGGCAAAGATACCAGACAAAATCACTCTTTAACAAGTCTGTGCACTCACAAGTACTTATACACTCATACAAAATACAACAGGTAAAGAGTAAAGACATATTCTTATATACACCTGTACTAGTAGACATAAATATAACACACAGTCAACTTATATATGTATGTAGATAGGTAGGAACAGTGTTAGTGTAGGTATTGTATATATAAAATATATGTACTTGCAATAATAAGAGGCAGCATCCATTATAATCCATCCATACTCTCATATGAATTGAGTGTGCATGTAAAAGTGGTACATTACTATAGAAGGCAATGCAATGCACAAGGGAAGAACTGTGTACAGTTGTTTCTTATTAAAGGTGTACGTACGGAGAGCGGTGGCGGTGGGGTCAGTAAACAAATCTTTGCATCTGTGTTACAAACTTGGTGTTAAAGTCCCTGGTGCAAAGGACAGGGGGTTAAAGAAGCAAATTATTATCACTATAAGCTTTTACATAATATATGAAGGATCCTTTAAAACATGAAGCTTGTTGCTGTGTATAGATATTGTTGTAGATATATTATAGTAGTAGAGAGTCTGTATTGTAAGTAATGTAGTTGTATATACTGGAGGAGCAGTGTGAGGTTTTCTTGTGTTAAAAAAACAAGGTAGAAAGAAATAAAGGGCAAAGCAAGTAAAGCAACTTGCCTCTTTTCTACATGGCACTGACAGACTGGACGGGTCGGGTATCTTATGTTAACAATACGTAAGTTTACGTTTAGTTGCTTCCAATAATACGAAATAAGAGACCTGTGAGACTTGTATGTTCAAAGATACTCTTCTGTAAACGTCTGGAGTATATACTTGTATAAGAATATTATAGCTGTGCAGAATATAATGGTAAAGTCTGTACTGTTGTAAATACAATAGAGAGGCATAGACTGTCTGATTATTGTGACTGTGACTGCTGCAACTTCTACTAGTTGGAAACTATTATCACTGCAGTTGTTACACTACCAGTGCTAGGAGTTGCTATAAGTATAATATGCATTGTTGTGTTATATAAACCAATAATCAAAATAATACAATAGTTATATAGATAGCTTGTATATATACTTATGTACACCTTATGTCTGCACACACGTACCTAAGTAGTTTAACTCCTACACATTATTCTTGTATAGAATAAGCTTGCTACAAGTTCTCGTCAATGCATTCTACATACATAAACTGTGCAACAATTATACTTTGTGAGGATTTTTTCGTCCTGTCCAAGGCTACACACACTCACACATTCACACACACAGTTGCAACGAAACGCAGCAACAGTTAGGAAATTATAGGAGAAAATTATCTACAAGGAAAATGAAAACGATGGAGAATTAGTAAATTAACGAAAGTTTTTATTGTGAAGGAGGCAACACGTTTCTTCGATTGTGAAGTTTGGAAAGAGAGTGAAAATGTTTGTTTTTCTGAGGAAAGTGTACGTGTTGTGTTTTGTAGTGAGCTTAGCCGGTAATTTCATACTTTGCAGTAAAATCGGGGTGGGTGCGACATCAACAAAGCTTAGAGACAGAAATGGAAATAGTTTGGATAGTCGGAATGGAGTGAGTACGAGTAAAGGGAAAAGTACGAGCCAGGATTTTATAGATGATGATTTAGATTATGCCGAAGATTATGTTTCGCTGGAGAAAGAGAAAAAACATACAGGACACATTGACGTCGTCGTTGATACAAGTCATAGCACGAAGAACGCTGGCCACTGCCCCTCAGAACTTGGAGGGCTGTGTGAGTGTGGATACAAAAATGTTCGGACTCAAGGCACAGATATCAAATACGTTGTCAACTGCACCGATCAAGGATTCCGGGACACACACATTCTCAAATTTTTGCCGGATGATGTAGAGGTATAACTTCTAAAAATAAATACACATAAATAATTAGAATGTTTCGATGAAAAATCTTCAAGATATCAGTTCCAGTCCTCCTCGGGTACGGTTCTTGGAAAGTTTTGCAAAGGGATTATAAGAATTGTAAAAAATCATACTAGAAATATATTTCTCAATTTTATAGTCATGATTTTCGTTCGTGAGTTTTTAAAGTTTCTTTTAAGCTGAAGGTCGAGAATCAACTAGTAAGATCTGGATAAATGCAGATTATTTTACTAAAAAGCTTCTTTGGCTTTCGTGCAAATTCCAAGAAAGAAATGTGATCGAAAGAAAGTACTGATGTAAATCAATTTATTCTGTGTCCCTCAGCACCTGATCTTTGTTGGAAATAAGATCCCCACGATTCCTATAAATATCTTTGGAAGCAAAAACTACACAAAGCTGAAGGAGATTGACATGAGTCGGAATGAAATAACAGAAATCAAAGGAAAAGCTTTTCATCATGTCAACTCAGTGGAACGTCTCATATTAAACTTCAATAACATATCCAGTTACAGTTTCCAGAATCATCCCAGAGTCTTTTCCAACTTCTACAACCTGAAGGAACTGCATTTGACAGGCGCATTCGATCATGACATTTGGTAAGACAGGCAGCTCACAGTTCAGTGCAAACTCTCAAAGACATATTACAGATAAATTATGTATATACCGATATAACCTTACATGCAAGAATATTCACGAGAGATATTCATCTTTTGTATGCTTGCATAGAAACGTGTATAGCACTCTGTAATTTCTAATCTTTGCAGATTTGTTCATCTGTTGCTAATTTTTTTAGACTAGATATGTTGGGAAGATGACAAGTGTATTAATTAATCCCATGTTATTTCCTTTGCTTAGGTTCATGAATGACTTGGCAGAGATATTCGTTGAATCCAATCTGACAAAACTGGAAAGATTGCACATTGAGCAAAATCATATCAAATCCATTCAAAATGCAAGTGTGTTTTGCGAATTGCCTTCTCTAATGAGTCTTCGCATAGCCCAGAACAGACTAACAGATTTAAACATCAGCATTTCCTGTTTAAAAAATTTATATTTCATCGACGCATCTTACAATGAAATCAGCAGCGTTCCTCCCAACTCAGGATTAGCCAAACTACTCGAACAACACGCTACAATACCAAAATTTCGAATAGAATTAATAGAGAATCCATTTATTTGCGATTGCAATATTCAGTATTACTGGGATTGGATGAAAAAGTGGGTTATTTTTAACGCTGATCGTGTTCCTCATCATGAACTCATACGATGCAAATCCGGACTGCCTGAAACCAACGAAAATATGCTTCTCATGGATGTTACACATTTGGAATGCCCGATTTTAAAAGCTTCAGAGTACTCTTCTTCAGCCGCTGAAGCAGTTTCATGGATTTTGGGTGTTGTCGCATTCGTCGTCATTCTAACAGTCGTGTATCTCAATCGTGCCGGCATTTTCAGAAGAGTCACTCCACTCTTACATAGTAAAAGCAATCCACAAGGTGTCAAGTATACTTCTATCGAGAAAAATGAAGAAGCGGAAATAGCTCATGTGTAACAAAATATTCCAGATAATTATACATGAGTGACTCTTGAGCTTTACGCATTCCTTATATATGAAGCATTTCAAACGAAATATTATTTGAACTGCTGAAACACGAGTGAAGAACAATTCCAATGAAATTCCGTCCTTTCGTCAACGAGTACATACTAATGACGATGTTGGAACGGGAACACACACATTACTAATATATACTACAGTATGAAAACACTGCCTATATTTCTACTGGGCTATACAATATTAATTGCATTTTTTGGTGACACAACTCACAATTTACGTATGAAATTGATAACATTATTATTACTACTATTTTATGCAGCTTCATCAATATCGCTATATAACGCTAACCAAGATTAACATATTATGCATACGGTGAACGGTAGAATAAATACTAGCCATAAATAACTTTTGTGTACGTACTACATAAACGTGATAATTTTAAATGTAGTTTTTATGTTTATAGTTTATACTATTCTACTACACACATATTTAAACACTTTACAATGTAATAGAGACAACTATATTACTAGTTAATATTCAATAATAATGAATAATGAATAATTAATTGTAATATTATTGATTAATATTGTGAAATCGTAATTACCATAAATATACTACATAATTTACTGTTAATATAATATTATACATATACGTATACCATAATAATTAAGTAAGAAAGGAATACACTGTAATTACATTATTATGCTCTCATTAAGTTAATACTTGTAAAATAGCAAAGGCTGTTGTTGTGTGTGTATCAAAAATCATTCCGAGTGCCAAACAAACTGTTGTATACATTTATAAATGAATTACTCTGTTTTCTGTGCATTTTTATTTACACAAGGTTTATAACATATATAAATTGAGGCTCTATACCATTAACGATTACATGCACGTGAACAGAGTAACGGTTCTTACTTACTTAACCCAGTCAGCCTTAATAGTTATAATATTATTTCGACTCTATAACTCTCTAGCGTCTAATTTGACTAACAAAACCTTTTTGTAAGAGATATTATGTAAATAATAATATATTTTACAATTACTTTAACTACGCAATAACAGTAAATTTACCCTGTGACATTTTTCAATAAAGAAAAAATATAACAAGAATGATTACCATTTTCAAGTAGAACAAAGTCGTGAAGTATGTCCTTGTCGTTATAGTTTACTTGATTTTTAATTTAAATGGTTAATTAATTAATAAATCCTACTTTTTTAATAGTTGTAATGCTAACTCTTCCATCATAGAATTGTCTAGTTTGTCTAGAATTTTTAACTTTTTGTTTTTCTTTTCTTTAGCACTAGGCACAACTTCATTTTTATTTGTATCACTATCACTGTTTCCGTCATTGTCTTCTATATGTCTTTTCTTACTGACAGATTTTTTCAATTTTTTCTTGTTAGTAGTCCGTGCAATTGGAATAAATGTGTCTGTATCATCTCCGGAATTACTACCGTCATCTCCAGCAGGGCCATATAATTTATCAGGATCAGGGAGCCATGATAAGTCTGGTTCATACTCAGACTCATCATCATCTGAATCATCATTAGGATTTCCAAGAACAGCAACGGGTTTGCCGTTGTCTTCACCATCCGCTTCCGCATCTTCTTTTGTCATACCTTTTCTTGCCAATTTTGCTTTCCGACGTTCCTCCCTGCAAAACAACGATGAACATGTCATTGTTACATAAATCTGAAACATTCGCCATCATCCAAAAAGAGTTGAGTTAATATTGCATTCTTGTACCTGTGTCTTGCTTTAATTCTTTCCCTAAATATTTTCTTGTCAAACTCATCTTCTAATTTTAGAATTGCTTTTGCTTTCTCAATGTTGATTCCTGAGCCATCCTCTCTTTCGTACTCTTTGGCAAGGTCTGACTGACGGTCACGACGTATATCTGCAACAGCCAGTCCCTCTTCGTCAAAAACTACTTTTTTATTCGTCTTTATATTCTTCTTCAAAAGTTTCTTGGCTATTTGCGCCTTCGTCTTTGATTTCTTTGAAGATTTCGGTTGTTCTTCGGTTCCAGGCAAAGCAAACATTTCATCACAATACTCGTCGTTGTCGGATATATTAACTGGCTTTTTGGATACAAATAAGTCATCACTACTACCATCTTCATCTGAAAATTTAAGAGATAATGAAATTATAATCGACGATTTTAAATTAATCTTTCTTAATTGGGAAGCTATGGAAAATTGTGGCATAGACGTTTTTAACAATTTTTTTAAATTATTTACCGTCCACTGCAAAATCATAAGTCGCACTGGAATTTTTTGGAGTAAGTTCGCGAATCAATGTTGCATCTTTGTCATTTTCACTATCCCCTGAATCTAGTTCGGCTTCCGTACTCTTTTTTGTATCTCCAATCCGCTTTTGAATAAATCTTACACGAGGTGCAACTGCTAATCCGAGAGAGCTAAAAAGTTGACAAATTATACATTAGGTATCTGCTTAAGTACTTTATATTTTAGGCAGAATTTGGACCAGATTTATTAAATAGTTAGCGTATAGTGTCATTTTTACCTCGCAAAACTAGGAAGGTCTAGCACGGAAACATCAAAAATGCTTTTATCTTTCATAAGAAAAACTGATTTTAAATACGCTTTGAATGCTCGTTGAGCACATTCCTTAAGGTTAACGTCCCTGGCTAAAAGAGATTCAAACTTTCTACGAACTGTCATCATTCGCTTCTGATTAACATCGATTTTGTCTATGGGGATTTTCATTTTTGTTAATTTCTCTATCATAGAAGGTTCTTCTGATGGTAACAAAACCAACAAAGCTTCTCCGTCTTTATTGAAACGAGCTGTGCGACCTGCTCGGTGAATATAAGTTGTCGCATCTTCTGGACAATCCAATTGTAGCACCCAGTCAACTTCAGGAAAATCTACAAAAAATAAATAATTTTACACCATTGCTTTTTACTAGTTGGGTTTGACACTAAATGTCTGATATAACATTATTGATGTACATGGAAAGTATTAAGAATACATAAACATGTTACCTAAACCCCTAGCAGCAATATCTGTTGCAAACAGAACTACGGACTGTTTCTTACAAAAGTCTTCATAAACTGACATTCGCTTAAGTTGGTGCAATGACCCGTACAAAGCTAGTAAACTCATTCCAGGTCTCATTCTGCAAAACAGCATGTGTATATAGCGTACCTAAAAATATTTTTATTTATTAATAAAACAAACTAATTTTTAGCTCCAATAATTATGTAATAAAAATTATTGTGTTATTTACAATTAACAGTATTTTAAATACCTGTTTACAACTTGATAAGAAAACTAATATCTTTGAATTCTTGTGATGCTTTAGAAAAGACCAAAGCATATCCAATTTGGATTCTAAAGGGCAAACTATATAACTTTGTTGAAGCCCTTCCGGGGTACTAAACTGGGAATTTTCATGTACAGACACATAAACAGGAGATTTCAGACTTAGCCGAGCCAAATCTTTAACAGATCTGTAAAGTAAAAAATATTCGTAAAGTAACAGATTCTATGATTTGGGTTTTATTTTTAGAAAATATATGCTTTTCGTTATGTACTTGGTTTGTGTTGCAGAGAAAAGAAGTGTTTGCCGTTCCAGAGGGAGATTCGCTATGATTGCATTCATTGATTTCTCAAAACCCATATCCAGACATCGATCAGCTTCATCCAACACCAAAATCTAGAGGATGTACACAGTACCAACGTAAGTGCCATTATTTAGTGCTAACCTACTTTAAGCTATAAACTTAAGACAGACTATAAAAAAGTAATAACTTTACAAACCTGCAAATTAGTACAATTAAAATCAAAATTCTCGTCCATGTGTTGCAAAAGTCTGCCAGGGGTACAGATTATAATGTTTACTTGATCCATTCTTCGTCGTTCAAACTTAAGATCTTTTCCACCTGATAGAAAAACATTTCAAAAATATGAGAGATTGCCTTTAACTATTTATTATTTACATATTTGAAACAGAACTAACAGGTCAATGGAACTTACCAATGATAAGTGCTGCTGAAAAATCATGTCTTTTACCTACTTTACGCAAGGTTTCAAATATTTGGTAAGCTAATTCTCTCGTTGGGGTGATAATTAATGCTCCAAGACCATCTTCATGTGACCAAAGGTTAGTATATAACTTCTCTATTACCTACATTATTGAATATTGCAATATAAACCAGTTCCTTCATGCTTCACACAAAATATTAAGAATAGATATACGGTACGGTATGTTCTTACCGGTACAAGAAATGCCAATGTTTTTCCACTTCCGGTTTTTGCTGCTCCCAAAATGTCCAAGCCTCTAAGTGCTAAGCCGATAGATTCACGCTGAATTTCGGTTGCCTTATTGTAACCTGCATCTTTTAATCCGTACAAAGTTTTTGTAGATAAGGGCAAATCCGAGAATTTTTTTATTTTTGTTGTGTCGATCTACAATATGTAAAAAGAAAACTGTTATCTAAAACATTACGTCAGTGACATTTCTTGCACATTTTTAACATTCAAAATGACAACAATGCACACAAAAATATTATTTAATTCAATTACCGAGTCGTATTTATTTTTTAGTCGTTTGATTAGAGTGCCTTCGTCTACAGGAGGCTTCTTTGACCTAAATAATTTCTTGGTCCTATTAAAACCACCACCTTTTGGAGCAGGTTTCGAATCCATTTTTAATGTAACTTTTTAATTAATTACAACAAAATTTTAAAAACTAAAGTAAATGGTAAATGTAAACAGTATAATGCGTGTGCTGATGTCTGGAGAAAAAAGGGAAGACTTTTACTCTATTAACATGTGCGAAACATTGAAGTTGCCACACTTTGAGACAACATTGCTTGAATTGCATTGGTGCGTCTCACTCAACTCTCAAAAACTGCACAAGATCCTTGTTGGTTGGTCTTTGCGAAGTTCGCAGTGTGCACTGTGCACTGTGGACGCAGATACACTACCTAAGCACTACCCCCCAATCGTCAATTTATTAGATTGTGCCCTCCAAAGAAAAATCCGGGGTACGCCCTTGCACAACTACTTGATACACCACAACCTAATGAAACTAAATATGTAACTTATAAAATAAAATAGTATTGTTTTCAGCAAAACTATTTACTAGCAAGAATTCAGACTGCTGAATATTTGAATTATTAAAATCATATTTTAGTCTAGATTCTTATTCAGAGCGAATCGAAAATAATGTGAATTTGATTTTTGTCGAATTGGCAAAAATAAATAAATTAAGTGCGGTTTTATTGCAAGAAATAAAATCATTGAAGGATTAAATCAGCAATATTTTTTATTAATAGGGTTAAATTAAAATGTGTATAATGTTTGATAATGTAATAGTAATAATTAATTAATTATAATTAAGTATATTAGGGTTTATTATTTATTTAATTCGGACTATGTAAATACATGTTATCCAAGGGAGTATCTAGAATTCTAAAATCAGGAGCTTGAAAGGTTTTGGGGTATCAGAGGAAAAAATTATCAATTTTTGTCCAATATGTAGATTGATACACCCATGTTAATATCTACATAAAATATAACTACAGTCATGTGTTATTACCAAAAACTTTTTCTTGTGTGGTTATAATACTTTATTTCTGTAAGGGTTGATTCGCAATTTATCATTCGAATCTCTAATAATAAAATCCCTATCGAAAGAATAGCCCCAAACGCGAAAACACTGTACAATATTTGTACGTCATCGTTGTCTATTCTTCTGCTTTCACTAATGATCCATTTTTCTTGTAGAAGACATTGGGACAATTTATCTACGTTGTGAATTGTCCAGTATCGATGTATTAATCCAGACTCCATTATTTTAGTCAGTCTACGGATAAAATGTTTTATTCAGTTGAGGCAATTAATTAGTATGATTTTATAAATGATTAAACGTTTCAGAACTATTTTAACTCGCCCGAAATTAAAATTAGATCGGAGAGGAGATTTCTTTTGCACGTAGAAGCCACTCTTTATGTGGACGTTGCTTGTGTACACTGATGATATCACAGAACATGTTTTGTGAATTTGACTGCCTTCTTTATCATTATTTTTTGTGATGATTGGTGTATCGTCACTTGCCAAGTAAGCGTGCCCACCTTCAATAACTTTTTCTATATTATCTGCAACTGTTAAAAAATCAACAGGATCCAAGACGTAATTTCCTATCGTGATTTCTCCATTTGTCTGCGTTTAAATAATTACTATTAGTTGAAGTGAATTATATTTTCGGAGAAGACATAATGTAAAAATTGAAGTTTAGCCAAATGGCTAATAAAAATAAAAATGCTTACTTCATTATAATCAGGAAAGTAAGCCAATATTACGAACTTAGGAACAATAAATTGGAAACCATGAATGACTAAATCTTCCACTGATTTAATGAAATTGTTTCGTACACTAAATGTGGAAACTAGTCGACCAGAAAAGAAAATCATCATCATAATAGAAAACATCATGGAGGATGCAAAAATTATCCGAACGGATGTTTTCTTGGGGTTGTAATAATCTATTATAATTTAAATAAATTATAAATAAATTATTTTTCTAATTTCTTCTAATTGTAAAATTGTAATTATTATAGGCATGGTACAGTATTATTATAATTCTGGAAAAATATGCATTCATCCATCAAACCATCACAGAGGAGAAATTATTTGTACAACGATTAAATTAATTGAATTTAAAGTATTAAAACGAAATGACCAATTTCTAAGTTATATAAAACCTCGGTTGTGACATAATTTCATAACATTTAAAAACGATTTACAAATAATATTTTAGTCAATATGGAAAAGAGCGTATCTAGAATTTACAAATGGGAGGAGCTCGCAAAAAATGAATGAATTTGTGGACCCTGCAGTAAATTTTTGTAAGATACTTGAATAATTCTCTGTTCCTGAATCTGGAGGGAATCAAGCCCGGTGCGCCCATACGTTGAGATGGCTAGATACGCTCTTGGATATGGTATCATGCAATGATTACAATGTATGGAAGAGTTTGACAATTAATTGTTTTCTAATAGTTATCTTAAATATTTTAATTATTAAAAGATGCAAATATCATGAAATGGACTAACTTCTTTGACAAAAGATTGAAAACAACCAAAACGGTATTTCTTGGGTGTCAATCCTTTCCTTAGTTGCAGCAGTGGTTCCAATTGTTACAATGATTAGCAGACTTCCCATTGCATACAACAGTTTCCACACTACTGTTGAGAATGCACTTGTAAATATGCTATTTGTTGAACCAAAATGGGGTCGACGGAAGAAAATACTGCTTCTACATAGTTTATCACACATAACAAATTCTTTAATATAATTTTAAACATTTCTAACAATAAAACCAATTGTTAAAAACGACAAGAATGGAGTTTTATGCATTTAAAATTTAAAATACTATTTCTTCTAAAACCTGTGATGAGCAATAGGGCACAGTGGCGTAAGTGATTGAGCCCTATAAAGCAGAATATAATATTGCCCTATAATTACATCAGATATATCTTTCTTGAGAAAGTCTGCAATCCCCCCAACAGAGCCGTCCGCATTAATTCCCATAACCGAATTGGTTACTTGCACAAATATTCTGCAATTGTACATAACAATAAATTATTTCTAAGTCTCAGCATTGTCAGCATAAATTCTAAGAGTTCAAAAGCATTTTATCATTGGTTACGCAAGTTAATAAGAGTATCGGAATTACGAAAAGTTAAATTGAAATTGCAAATCTAAAAAGATATTTCCAGTAAACCCTCCTGTGATTTCATAAACGTCACCATTGTTTTTCTTTGTCTGAAAATTGGTGTCAATCTACAAAATATAAATATAACACTTTTGCTCTTTTAAAAATTCACACACATACAGTAGATAGAATCAAATAGAATAGATACACAATAGACATAATATATAGTAAAGGCCAAAGGCTGAAGTTAAAAAACAAGGGCGTATCTACGTGGACGCCAGGGATGCGTACTCTCCCCAGACTCTAAAAAAGGAGTTAATTAGTATTTGCGGAAAGAAATGAATAATTTTTGTGCCTCCCAAGATTGCTGGTGCCACTTGAATTCTAGATACGCCACTGTTAATCAACAACATTACAGTAAAGATGAAAATTTTCTCAACTTGTGCAACAATTCTGATGGTCAAACCATTGAAATCAACATTCGTTAAATTCCACCCGTCAAATAGTTGTATTTGACCTTTTTCAGTCCAAATGGCAGATTTATTATTCCAGGAATTGTATTTAGTTGAATTTAAATGCTCAAAACTGTTACAAAAGTTTGACTTTATGATTATTGTTAATCCAATAAAAATTAACAAAGTTTTCATTTTTTCCCTTTGGTAAATATGTATAGGTAATTTATTAAATGTGTTTATCATTTATCTAGATGATTCATGCCAATGCCAATGCACTTCGCAATTACTTTGAATTTCAAATGGATGAAACACTGTCTTTATCTCTATGCAAAGCAATAATTGCAAAACTTAACTTCATTTATTCTATTTGTGACATTGACAGTGAAGAACGAACATCCTTAACATTTCGCATGCTTCAAAAGATTCGCCTAATAAATTATTCCTTTTAGTAATGTGTTCATTCATGTAAGTTGAGTTCATAGAAAAGTTCATTCAAGAATAAGAATCCTTCAAATGATAAGACAAAGTTTTACAATTTTATGCTTACAGTAACTAAATATATACTTATAGTTTTGTAAAAAATGATGAAGTCAAAGGCGATGGTAATTACTTATAATATAATTGCACTTGCTTGGACAGATTTTTAGAAAGCTCTTTAATTTGTATCTGAAGTTTTCTTTTTCATGAACTTTTATAAAAAGCCGTCATTCAATTAACTGAAGTGGTCTTTGTTAATCGCAGTCTCAGCAACATTCAATCAGCGATATAATATAAATTCAGTAATTTTCTTAAGGCAGTAATTGACAGATATTGTGATATTGAACGATATTAATTCTCATCTATACAGCTACATAATTTTATAATCTCTCCTTGTCTCCTGCAATAAATTTACTCCGTAAGAGTATAAACAAACTTCCTTTTTATAAGTAAACCACAGTGAGAATAAACAATAACTGCTTTAATGCAATTAAACCGTATAATAAAAGGTAACATGTATCGTGTGATAAAACGATGAGACAAACGATGCTACTGATAAAAGAATATTATAAATAAATATTATTCCTTACGAACATTGACACAATAATTGCTAAGAGTACAAGTACAACTGAAGGTGTAGAATTGCTGTTGAAACCTGCAGAGTTGAAATGAGCATCACATATTCGTTGACTGAGACATTTACAACGGTAAGAAAAGGGAACGACGGGATCTTCAATAGTGGCATGATGAACACACATTGCCCCAACAGCGCACCGAAATCGGTCCTGGTGACAGAAATGTCCATGTGGAAATTGACAATATTTTTTTAATTTTGACCATTTTTCCCCTTCTGCACATTCACACATCTTTGTGCTGCTACCGCAGATCAAACCAGTTTTTCGATAGAAAATTCTTTCTTGTCCAAATAAAAAAGATATATAAGTTTTGTCATGTTTATCATCCGCCACACCGTAAGTCTCTAAAGGGGTGGTTTGTTTACAATCAGTATCTGTTTCTGAAAAATTTACAGTCATACTTCATTATTACTTTAATCGACAAGTTTTAATTAATGTCATTCATGATTTATAAATGTATGCATCCGTAAATTGTAATTTTAATATATTTTGGTTCAGTGGTATAATGAATGCCCACCACATTTCTGATTGAACCCTACTCGTTCAACGGTGTCCTCCCTAATGTCTAGTCCAGGAGCAATTAAAACTTTGTCTTCACCTAACACTTCAGAGAATCTTAGACAGCACAATCCTAAAAGACACCAGACTTGAAAAAATTTCATGGTTCCAACAATAAAAGCTCTTTTATAATATTGTGGAGATAAGCCTACAATATTTCACTTTATAGTCTATAGATAGTATATTATGTAGTAGCTACTAATATAAATAGATTGCCAAATAGGCAAGAACTAAAATAGTAAGTAAAGGAGACAAACCTACAATATTTCACTTTATAATCTATTATGTAGTAGCTACTAATAGAAATAGAACCAAATAGACAAGAACTAAAATAGTAAGTAAAGGACTAAGATTTTTGCTCACTGTTAAAAGGCTTATTGTTGAAAGTGGTTTGATGAAAAGTTGTCATAGAAAATCTCTCCAAGAGACTATTATGACAATCGTATAAATCGTTATCTCATTCGCGAATATCGCGAACCCACATTATCTGTTGTAATTAAAATTATTCATGAACATTTCAAGTAAAATGTAAAGTAAAATACAATCTCTGACGCTTCATAAAAGGTAAAAAAAGTAAGTTTATTACACAAAGGATATTAAGAAAAAGAACACTTTATAATAATGAAAATTAAGCCACTATATACAGCACAATCAGACAATACTTTTGTATGATACAAAAATTGAATTTTGTCTCCTTATGACTTTTTGAGTTGTAAATTCTGTGTAACATCGTAGAGTACTTTTATCAAAATATAATATACTTTAATCGTACTATCATTATTGAGATGATATTAAATTAAATTCCTTTGATTTCTGTACAATACACGATTCCACTGTCACCTCCACAGAGCAATCTATCGTTTTTCGATAAGTTCAATGAATTAATTGGTAACGAAGATGAAAAAACTTCTTCACTTGTAATCCCACGATTCAGAAACTCCAGATTTAAAGCGTTGTCATGTTCCAAGGTATCTGGACGAGTTAGATTAGAAATGAAAGTTAATAATAAAAACTGTAATCTCATATTCATACAAATAATTTTGTTTTCAATCATTTTGTATCTCTTCGGGTCATTCATAACATTACATAAAGTTGACCTTCAATGTGACATAAATATAAAGCGACTGAAACCAACCTGGCATAATTGTATCATCATCCACATAATCAGCCGGTGACCAATGTGACAGTTCTCCTGACTGGGAACAAGAGTAGAAATGATCGGGATTGATTCCATGAAAATATATTTCACTCAAAGATCCTTCACTGCTACTAGTCAGGTTAGCCACAGGTTCGCATCCTGTCCCCAATCGAATATCCCAAAGGTCCAAACATCCAGATTGGTAACCAACAAGAAGACAATGACTCTGTGAAGGATGTTGGGCAATACTGACAGCTCCATACAGGGAATTAAGCAGCACATTAGAATTCATTGTATGAACAGGTCTCAAACTCGAACCCCGTAGATCCCACACCTTAAGTTGACCTGCACTATTTCCAGTTACGACTTCTGCAACCCCCGTTATTGCCGCAGAATAAATTGATAATGGGTCAACGTGTTCTGCAATGTTAGCAAGTAAAATTATTATTATTAATTGTTTTATCAAAATGCATTAATTATTGTCCGTTGTGTGATTGAGTTGTATACTAACCCATTGAGCGAAGAGTTTGTGTTGTAGCTACAGATATTTCAAAAATTGATCCGTCTTCACCCACACTGACGATTGAGTTTCCTTTTGAAACTAAGGCAGTGGCTGGACAGCGAGCTCTTTCTTTACTATAATTATGCAACATTACCAACTTAAAACTTAATTTGTTGTAAATTGTAAGCCTCTTATTTAAAAATTATACAAAATTTTTGTCACTTACCCTGTGGAGTGTAATTGTTTAAAGAAAATATCTGTAATACAATGTGGTTCCTCCTGCTCGTAATTATTTTCAACACATTTGAAAACAGTCAATAAGCCTCCAGTGTTGTTTATAGCAAATCTGTCTTGACCGAGAGCCTAAAGTATGATTAACATTCATTATGCGCCATAATTTTTACCACTTTTACATATAATATGGACATTTAACTTAACATGTTACAAGTTACACAATATATATTCATTCTACCATGGACTGCTGTTATTAATAACAGCAGTCTATGATTCTACTTACAGTCATTCCGGCAACATCTCCTAATATATCCTGTCTATCGATACAAGTCACTTCAGCATTTTTGAATCCAGTTCGAGATCCACTCACGGTTAACTTCCAAAGTGAGACTTCATTGCCCTGATCAAACAAATTGATGTAAGTTAGTTCAATTTCAAATTCACGAGATTCAAGACCTAGATCCATTAGTAGAAGTACATATTATGAATAAAATGACTCATGTCATGTCATCCAAATTACCTTGCTTTCACCGTAGCTTCCAGCAACAAAGTATTCAGTTGCTAAAGAATCACAAACTGTAAAAGTTGTACCATCTTGCAACCATCTGACTTTAGCGACATTTTTTCCAGTTTGCGTTGAATTTGCAAACTTTTTAACACCAGCGGACTGGGCACCGACGGATTTTGAGGGAATGGAAAGAGAGGCAATAAAAGATTGCATTGTAGCTTTACAAATAACTCTTAATTTTGCAGGATCAGAGATTTGAGGATTATTCAGTACTCC
This sequence comes from Pogonognathellus flavescens, assembly GCA_019776165.1. Classification (NCBI taxonomy): domain Eukaryota; kingdom Metazoa; phylum Arthropoda; class Collembola; order Entomobryomorpha; family Tomoceridae; genus Pogonognathellus; species Pogonognathellus flavescens. The sequence goes on along the minus strand of JABASD010000078.1, from coordinate 67,681 downwards.
TGCATCACTCCTTTGCTTTCAAGACAGGTGATCAGCCACTGGATTCACTGGAGAGTACCTTTGAAAAGATAGCAGAAACATTTTCTGTTATATATACGTATTATAACTTATAACACAGGTTATTTTGAATTAAAACCTTTACATTTGGTAATATTAGTATTTACGAATAGGAAAAACAGTTATATTATTGAAATACATACTAAGAATAAGCGTTTTATGTTAGTTTTTTTACCTTTTCTTGTTTAGAAATTCGTGAAATGTAAAGTATCCCTTTTTAGATAAAATATTTTGTATAAATCTCTTCCATTCTTCCTTCCGGTCTCCCGCTGCACGATGCCTCGTATTACTACAATTTCAAGTTGCATCTTTTAGTGTAATGCTGTATAGCCATTTCAACTAGGCAAGCGCATCCAGATAAAAATTAGATTTTTAGGTATAGTGATTGTTGTGCTGTGAATGTGATACAAGTTTCCAATTCAAATTCTAATATTCCAAGTTGGAAACTGCATTGAATTGATCAAGAACCGGAAGTTCAGTAAGCGGTTTAGTACGTTTGTGACAAAAATAATATAGAATTGCTGGTTTTTAATTTTTTTATACAGTAGAAAAAGTTGACATTCTTTGGCTTTGCATTTTTTCAGTTGTCGGACATGTGGACAGAGACAGATCAACAAATCAGCTGGATTTTCGAATCATCCTGGTTTACTTCAATTTTCAGACCTCATAAAGATCGACATCGTTTCTTGTCATCTCGTTCAAGTTGTTTTACTACGTATATTGAATATGGAGAATAATTATTTAACTGAATAGGTATTAGTTACTGTACTTGAAATTTGATAATGCATTATTCATCGCGTGGACCTTGCAAGAGCAACAGATTATAATTTACGTATCTTTCATTTTTATAGTTTTCATGCAATTTTGCAAATTTTGTTGCCTCTACAATCATCAATAACCTCCACGTGTGGGAAAAAGATTAAAATGTTGCTGACTAAAATATCTACGTTAAATGGACAGAATCAATGGGAATTCATTCTGAAAATTGAAAGCTACAACACTATCACTATATTTACAAGTTACTGAAATGGTATGTACTATATATATTACTAATATTATATTAATTCCTATTTCCCTACTACTATACTATTATATGTAATAAGTAATAACGTTTGGCCAATTTATGTTATAAAGAGGAGATAGTTCAAATGGAATAAATAGGTAGTGTGTAATTATAATTTTTTCCTTCTAATCTTTCAATTTAAGTCACGTAACAAAGTATTTTTTGATCTCTTCCCAACAAATGAATTACTTTATTTACTTCCAAACTTCCAATGATAATGATAATGACATTATAAGAAATCTTCTGTTTACGTTGGCCCAGAAAAAGCTTTCCGCAATAGTGTGACCGTTTAAATAACTAAAGGCTTCTCTTTTTTCCATACCGAGTCATAAATGAAGGATTTTTTAGAAATATCTGTATATACAATTTTTCTTCTGATTATATTATATATTAAAATTCTTAACAGGATTTGTTTTTATCTTTAAATGGGTTACCTCAATTTAACCCACTTTAATTTTACAGTTGAAATTATATTCTTACACTCCTTCATACATGCCTACATAAGTTGCAAATATTTTTCTTTCTTTTGATGTTGATGTTATCATATAACTATTGCATTGCTGTGTAGTGTATTATCTGTTTAACATTGATGTATGTATTAGAAACTAGAAACATTGTAATTAATAAGCGTGTTATGTGCAAGTGAATTGAACTGCACTGGCTGATAACAAAAGGTCATCTCGGATAGGAAGCTTTTGTCACATTCATAAATTATGGTGGTACATATAAGACTATAAACTTGAATTATGAAAGTTTTATACATTTAATGCGGCCTTTTAGGCAATATATGCTATGTATATATTTAAGATGTTGATTTTGACTTCATGATTATGGCATGTGGGTTAACTGTGCTGCAGAGGACACTGTGTTCATAGGTTGCATGAATTTTGCTTACTCAAACAAAAGTTGTGCATTTTTACCAAATGTCATGAGATGTTTTCAGAAAATAATCTTATATAAAAGGAAGGATGTGGGGCTATCGTCACAGTGAGTTTCAGATAGATCTGTCGAGATTTTCTGAAATTCGCGTCTTCCAATTCTTCTGTTGATCTTTTGGTGAAGCTTCTTTACCTTCTATTGTGTTGTCTTCATAAAACAACACTATCATGAAGGCTGCCATTTATTTCGTTTCTATGTGCCTGTTGGGTAAATTAGATTTCTTAATCTTATTCGACCATACAAGATTTGAATCAAATTAATTACAAAACATTTTATTTTTATTTTTATTCCAGCCGGGTACGTATCATCCGAATTTGCTTGGCGTGTTGGTCAGGACTACAAATATGATGTACGAGGAAGACTCATGACCGGAGTCAAACAGATTGCAAACCAGTATACCGGGTTAGATATCAACTACCGTATGACCATTCGAAGAACTGGACCCAACACAATTCTTCTGATTGTAAGTCAAAAATATCAATTACTTTTCTGCTTCTCAGTTCACAATTATATTTCATATTAACTTTCTAGGTTTCAAATAAAACATTTTTAATATTTTCTTTATTAGCCCAGCAACTACAAAACCGTTGAGACTAACGAAGAAATCGAAGGAGGTTGGCGCAATGGCGAATTCTCCCAAGGAGCTCAAATAGAAATCAGACCTCAACTTCTGAAATATCTAGAGGCTCCTATGGAAGCTAAAATCGTCCAAGGTGTTATCGTTTCTCTGGTTATCCCCGGAGGAATGCCAACATGGGCTGAGAATATCAAGCGAGCTCAAGCATCTCACTGGATTTTAGTATGTTTGATTATTATTTCAATATATACGCAATTATAATGCGCTTATTTCGGGTCTCAAAATTTACAATAAATAATTATATTTTTTTAGGATTCCAGTGGTGCTAATTTAGTCCTCGAAGGAAACATCAACCGTAACACCAACAACCTTCGTACTCAAGAAGATCAAGATGATATGTCAGGTTACTTTTACGAAACCATGGAACAGACTGTCCACGGTCAGTGCGAAACTTACTACACCGTAAGTCAAACTGGACCAATGGGCTCTGTTTACAACCTTGAAGCTCAAGATCAACCCAAAGTCCCTTCTGATGTCCAAAATCAAGATAAATCTTCCAGCTCATCAGAAGAGCAACAACAGGGCAATAACAATCGTCACCAAAACTCTGCAGAACAAAGCGACGAGGTAAGTATATTTTAAAAGCAGTGCAAGTGGTTGCATTCATTCATATTTTACATTGAAGTGAGACTTCTGATTTTCATGCATGTATTTATAGAATTACCAAGAAGGGGAACTTCCTTGGCCAAAGGCTTTCCGAACACTTTGCAAGCCCAACGATCAAATCTATGAAGTTGTCAAGCAAGTTAACTTTACTCGTTGCACTGAAAAGGCCGTTTTCGCTCACATTACCCCTTCTGAATTTTTAAAATGCCGTCCAGGTGACAACAGATGCGGATCCAACATGGCTGTAAGATTTTAAACTAAATTTTATTACTTAGTATCTTGCTTCTGTAATATTCACGAAATTTACATTTTTATATCTATTTATGATTATGCTTTTCTATGTTTTTAGCGCGTTATGGAGACCCGTTACTTGCTCTGTGGCACCAGCCGAACCTCCTTCACAATTTTGAAGGTTGAACAAAACGAGCGATTCTCATTCGGGTTAAACAAGCAACACACCGTTTTGGGTGGTGTTGTATACAACTCTACATTGAGCAGCGTTTCTCCAATCTCCAACTCTCGTAGCGTTGAAATCCAAAATCCCAGAACATTAGAAAACTTGGTGTATGCTTTCGATCCTCAGGAGCAGAAACTTCAAAAGGAAGGTCAACTTCCAATCGCCTATGGATCCGATGATAATCTACATAGACAAAACATCCACAGGTCCGAATCCAGTTCTAATGAGAACTACCAACAAGATGATGGATCCCATCGTCATTCCAGCCCAAACTCATTAGAAAGTCTACGATCAGGAGAAACATTTGAACCAATTAAGGGTACGTCGAGAGTTTTATGGTTTGAAAAGTTTACAAAATTTGACGTAGGCACTGTTAAACGAACTAACTAATGATTTTTTTCGTATATTTCATTATTAGATCCTCGTATTTTTAATGTTCGCAATCAACTTCCACTTCCTTCTCTAAAGCAAGCTCCATTGAATCCCTTCTTGATCACCCCATTGACCAAAGATCAATTCCCACATCGCATCGTGGAACTTTTGAACCAAGTTTACCTGGCAGTCGGAGGCCCACAAGGCCAAGAACAACGTCAACCCATTGCTGAAACCGAATCTCTAAGCAATCTCGCTGTCATCGCTAAGTACGTATAGTATAATGTATTTTTTCCTTTTCACGTATGTTTTTAAAATCTTACGTTTGCTGGATTCATTTGGCAATTCAACTTTAAATATTTTTAGGATCATCCGTTTCATGTGTTATGAAGATATTCTCCGCGTGTACCAACAAGTCAAGGAACAGTATGTTCATCTCATTACATCATTGTTGCTAGTATAAGCTTTAAATCACAAGCTTTTTGTTCACATAATATTACTTGTTCTTTTCAGAAACCAAGGGCAGCAACGAACCATCAAGCTTAACTTCCTTAGGGATTGTATTTGCATTGCTGGAACCAATCCTGCAATCCTTGTTATCAACAGATTGATTGAAAGCGAAGAAGTCATTGGAGAACAAGCTGCTCAATTAGTCATGACTTATCCCGCTTACATCCGTCACCCCACACCTGAACTGTTGAACCAAATCGATGTAATGTAACATGAAATTGTTTTACAAGTCAGTTTTTTTATGAATTTCGAAACATTTATTCAAGATTTGAAATCTCTTGATTTAACAGCAATTGGTTCAAAGCAGCGTCGTTGAAAAACAACCTCAAGTTAAGAATACCCTCGTTTTGGCTTTCTCTAACCTCTTATATCAAGCTTGCATGAGCTCACGCATCAAGCAATCTCGCTACCCAATTGCTCAGGTAAAATTGAAGTACTATAATAATTGTTATTAATTTAACTACATAATACAATTAAATTAGCTGCTTAATTGTTATTAATAATTATATTTAAATGTAGTACGGAGTATTCTGTGACCCCGAATTGGTCCTCTCTAAATACGCACCACGTTTTGTCGATGAAGTCAAGCGCAGTGTCCACGTTAACAGTCCACAAGCCAAGAAAACTGCCACTTTGTTTTTAATGGCTTTGGGAAATCTTGGAACTCCATCTACGATCCCTCTTGTACAACAAATCTTGGACAAATCCACAGATCCGTTCATGAAAACGCAAGCCATCTACGCTTTGAAACGCTTGGTTGTGTCTAAAGATGCCCAAAACAGAAACATTGAAAATGGAAAGATAGTTGATCGCTTTGCAAAGTTAGCCAAGATGAAAAACGCTTTTAAAAACATTTTAGAATCATCCTATTGCATTATCTAACAATATTGTATCATTATTTACTTATGTCACCCTCAGGGACCCCGTCACTGATGTTTTGGTTGAGAAGAAAGTTTTGCCACTTTTGGTCTCTGTTGCTTTCGACCAAACTGAACATCATTCCGTAAGTTTACTTGAGCTGTGAACAGTACTATGACGTATTTAATAATTTTCCAAAAATTCATATTCTTCATTTTAAAATCTAACAATGTCGTTGTTTCGTTTTTTATTCAGGTTCGTATTGCTGCTATCAAAATGTTGACGTACTGCACTTATGCGGATCTTGGTAAACTATAAAAAATTAATGCATAAATAGAAGTGTTGTGCACTTTCTTATGTTTTGTGAAAATAACAAGTCAGTTTCATTTGTGCTTCAGTTATCTGGCAGAAATTGGCTACTTCTACGTGGTACGAAAAGAGTCAAGAAGTCAAATCCTTTGTTTACAGCACAATCAAGGGATGGGCAACCCTCGAACGTCCTCTTCACAACTTGCACTGGAGAATGTAATAAAATATTTCATTTTTTCTTTTGAAAAGTCCAGTAAAGTGTAACAGTTGGATAATTATACTGTTTGATTATTTATGTAGACAACAAAAAGCTTCTGCTGTTCTATCTCTTGTCAATCCTTTCTTGCAAGGCTTAGCTAAATCTAAGAACTTCGTGCACGCCAACGTTGCTAGCCATTTGGCTTCTGGAGAATTCTTCGAAATCTCTTACACAGGCTCACGGGACTCCAATATCCCCAACAACATGTATTTCCGTAATTACATGCAATTCGGCACCGCTGGTATAGGAATCAACGCCTTCGAAGGTAGCATCCATGGAAGATCCATTTCCAAGCTAGTTGATGCTGTCATCGACAAATTAACCAACCTTCGCCCTGACGAACGTAACCCTCATCCAGAAATCAACGAGGTATAAAAAATAATTAACTAAATGGCAATATTCGAAATGATTTCTAAATTCCTTTTTTGTTAATGATTTTTCAGATCAGAAACTTATTGGGTATTGAGAATCGTCAAATGCATGAACAACCATACGGTGCTTTGCACTTCAAAATCCGCAATGAAATGAGCCGCTTGTTCCAAGTTTCTGTTGAAGATATCAAAAACAACTGGGAAAGTATGGCAGTACAAATCATTTGTTTACATGCAATTTTGTATTATTTCAGTGAAATGTAAAGTTAAAAAATGTATTTAATGTCAATCACAGGCATGAAGATCAAGGCTTTCTTGAACCTTAAATCAGGAATCACCACTAACTACCAAAAGGTCGTAGAATTGGCTGAACATTCCATTGAGATGGCTTCTTGCTTGGGTTACCCATTGATCTATCACTACCGCCAGCCCTTGATGATGTCTCTTCGTGGAGATATCAAACTCTTGACCGACGGTGTTATCTCAACTAAGGATGTTCAACTTCTCGGGTAATTGAATTTTATTCATCAAGTAAAGCATTTCATGTACTATATTGCTTCACAAAATCATAAACAAATTGTTGCACCATGATTTTTCAGTCATTTGCACCCAGTCTATGCTTGGAAAACTCACGCTAAGGTTAGTAAATATTTGTAAAAAATTCATGATCTCAATGTTTATGTAAGGCTGCTTTCTAAGCGTATAATCACGTAATTTTTGATTTTTTCTAACAGATCGCTTTCAAAGTTCCATTCACGGGAAAGAAATATCAGGCTGGAGTCCAACGTCATTTCGCCGTTGAAGCTCCTTTCCGTTTCGCCGGTGAGAAAAACTATGCATTGTATATACTTTAAAAAGAAAAGCATGATGAAGTGTTTGAAAAACTAAAAATTAATTTATATTCTTTAATAGTCCGCAGAGCCGAAAGTAAGCAAATCGTTGTAGCCCTTACTCCCATTGAATTGCACCAAGATCGCCCACAAGGTAAAATTGATTTAGTCAGCTACCATCAACGCCCATACACCGCTGTCATTACGGACGAATTCTACCCAACTGTTCACCCTAAGGTAATTGTAAGTAGATTTATACTTAGCACTAAGCTATATCTGCTTGTATTTCAAATATTAATGTTTCGACCCTTTTTTAATAAAAGGGAGGAAAGATGGAAATCGTTCGTTCCGAAGGTCTCAATCAACCCTTTGAATATCGTCAAACTCAAGGACAAGATGCTTTGGGCTTTGCTCTTACGCTCGAGGAGAAATCTGATTACAGACAAGAAAAAGAATCTTTTGCTGGATGGGCTCGTTTTGTTCAAAAATTCAATGGACCTATTTCTTTCTTCAATCTTGGGTGGTTAGGAGCAAGACCTGTCAAATATGCTGAACGTAAAATTGTGTTGGATTTGGACCGCTCTCAGGCTTCAACTCTCGTTTTTGCTGTCGGTGCCAGTAAGTATAATCATTTTCTTTTTAGACTTCAAATTATTCCAGGGTGTCTAATTAGTTGTCTTTTATATTTAGAACGTCAAGATGGATTTGTGGAAGAATGGACACCTGTTTCTGTGTCATCATCTTCATCATCTTCTTCCTCTGAAAGTGTTGAAACAACTTCACGTAGATCTCAAAGAAATTCTGGTAGCGCCGAGGTACATCAACAAAGGCGTTTCTCCAAAAAGGTTTCTGGACCTATGGTTGATCTTGGATCTGATTCCTCTGAATCTTCTGAACAAGGCAGCAATAACGAACAAACCACCCTTGCTACCGACCGTAAGATATGAAAAAGAAATTAAAAAATCGTTTTTATTTATGCATGAAAATTTATTTAAATATTTTTATTGGCGTTTTTAGGTCAACGTTCAGTAATTGTCGTCCTCGTCGCTAAGAAGCATCCTCTTCCTTCTGTTCAACACACTAGATCTATTGTCAATATTTTGGAAAGTGGAGAAAATCTTGTGCAATACGTTGCTCTGTACAAAAGCCAGAATGGTCGCGTTATGTTGCGTTTAGCTTCTGGTGACCCTGCCAATCATGCCACCGAATCTTTCCGTTCTTCAACTTCCTCTTCATCCATCAAGGCTGTCGCTAATGCTCTCCTTAAGTCTCCCAATGATAAGAAACAAGAAGATGGCTGTCTTGAATTCAAAGGAAAATACGAAGCTCCACCAAAGGCTAGCCAAGATATTTTGGTTGTTTTGCGCAAATCTCTTTTGGCCAATCCTCTTGAGGCTCTCGCTAATGGTAACAGTCTCAAAAACAATTTTGCATTTAATAGTATAAAGATTGCAACTCTTTACAACAAAAATTAATGATTTACCTGATCTGGTTCTATTCAGGTGAACTTCGTTTTGGAAAGACTTGCAAGGATCTGGAATACCATATCTTCATGGAAGCCAAACTTAGACGTGGGGAACGTCAAACCCAATGGGCTTCCACTCAATCCCCCCAAGCCAAACAATGCGCTGAAGATGAAAAGAAGGGATTCGCCTCTTCTCAAGTCTGTTTGTGGGTTGCTGACAACCAGGCTGCTGTTTTCAACAAAGTCAACCTTAAAGTCAAGGTGAGTTATTTATTTGCTTTGCTTCTTTCACAGGAGTTAATTACTAAATTATTTTAACCAAAAAGAATTAAAAGTACAATCTTACTGAAATATCATTTATTTATATCTACTTTAGTGGAACAAAGACATGCCCAAAGAACTCGCCAACGTTACTCGTAAGGTCGAAGATGCCGTTAAGCACAATTATTACTTCGCTTATAATTCCAACCCTGTTCCACAAGGTAGCCAAGAATTGACTGCTAAGGACAAGTCTGTGGAAATCAAATTAACTTTTGCTCCCGATGGTCAATTTGCTGACGCTGAAATTTTGAAACCAAAGACCCGCTGGGAATTGAACTCCATCAAGCTCAACCGTGTCCTTAAATCCTTCCTTCCTTTAAGATCTACTTTGTCAGTGGTCGACACAATCCGCCAAAAGGTTTTGAAAAATGATGCCCAACGTAAGTAAAATGATAAAAATTATTCATGTAGAATAATGAATTTTGTATTAATGAATTTTGAATCGTTTTACTAATTACTGGGATATTCTGTAAAATGCAGGTACTTGTTCTGTTGAAAATAAATTTGTCTCTACTTTTGACAACGTGACTGCTACATTCCGCAGAGGAGTGGCTTCTTCAGGATGCTACACTGTCTTGGCTGCTGACTGCTCCGGCAGACTGCCAATGGCTGTCTTGGCCAAGGATCTTGGTTCCAGTCAACAGAAGGTTCGTATGCTCCTCGGAGGAACAACCAAGATCGATATCGTTGCCTCAGGTGGAAGCAGTATGTCCAAATCTCGTTTCGTCGTTAAGATCAACGGACAAGAGAAGAGATTGCCTTACATTCAACGCAGCTTTGAAACTCCTAAGCAAGGTGAACAACAAGATAATCAATACATCGCAAAGGTCGTAGAAATGCCCAATGAAGGAGTTCAAGTAGTTACAAAAACAATCAAGCTTGCTTACGACGGACAACGCATTGTAATCTTCTCTCATCCAGACTACCACAACACAACCTGCGGTGTCTGCGGAAATAATGACGGAGAAAAGGTTGAAAAATGATTACATGCAAATTAATTTTCAGTATTTTTTTTAGAAAATCAATTTTATTTATTTGCACAATCAGATTAATTATTTTTGGGTTATTGACAGGTTGCTGATATGAGAAGTCCAAAGAACGTGCCTTTGTCACGGGGTACACTTTTGGTTGCCAGCTACTCTTACAGCTCTCGGGACGATTCAGACAAGTGCGAAATTGATTCTAAGATTAAGCGTGAAATCCTACAGGAAGAACAAATGGGACTTAATTTCAGAAGCTACTCCAGAAATTTCCTCCAAGCTCCAGCTCAACAACAACAGCCACAACAATGGCAGCAACAACAACAGCAACAGCAATGGCAGCAACAACAACAGCAACAAGATTCTTTCCAAGAGCAAGAATATGAACAACTGCAACAACAAAATTCAGGACGCCGTTACCACGGCTGAATGTTGGAAAGCAAATAATTATTTGGCATTTGCTATCTCTCTTCTACTCTTCGTATTTTCATTTTCCTATGGATTCCCTTCTTTCTGATTAACAAATTCGGTCTGCCCTCCCGATATTGTCCATTATTTATGAACCTGTGGTAGAAACTGAGATAATGTAATCCGATTAATATTTAAATTGTTTGCTCGAGGAAATTTGTGAAGACACTTTTACTATAATTTGGCTAAAGATTTTTTATACACGATGTATTGTGATAATACCCTGTGAAGCATTTCTTTCATATGGATTACTACAAAATTATCTTAGATCTGTCACAGGACAGTAATTTAGTTATTCAGTAGAACGTAGTTTAGCTCTATAGTAGTGTTCATTCATGTAGACTGTGTAGATTTAGATTAGACTATTTATTGTACAACGAAATTGCATACTCTCTGCAATTAGGTCAATTTGCCTATATAATAATAAATGATGCATTACAAAACCCAATCAATATTGTGCTGTTTTAATCCATTTTTTCAACATCATGCAAAGAAACTTCTGAAGTCATTATTTCATATGTTAATGCACACTTTAGTAATTACTAATATCAAATATTTACAAATAATTATCACACATTTAAGACAACACTATTTCTATTTCTAATTAGAAAACGCCTAATGCATATTACTGGAATGACCGTGGAAGAATAGAGAGCTGTAAGTTTTTATAGCTTGTTGTATAACTCTTAAGAACATTACTAAAACATTTCATTTCTGGTAAAAACTTCTTGACAATAGGTACTGGCTGTAAGATTTTGAAAATTCACAGAATACATTTGTACTATTACAAAGACAAAATGGAAAAAACTTCAAAAATTGAAGATAATCTTGTAGATATTGGGAAGTGGGTGATCAGGAGCATGAGAGGGGTAGGGTTCCTTCCTTTTTCCTTAAGAAAAACTAAGGGAAATGGGCAATCATTAGAATTTACATTTCTCAGTGGTCCAACTTTCGTGACCATCGCATTTGTTTTTATGTCATTTTTTTGGGCTCATTTGTATTCTATCAATGCAGCTATATTTGTTGCTGGCTTACATTTCGCTACAATTACAGAATGGATTATTTTTTCAGCTGTCGGAATGATTCCTATTTTAACAGGGTTGTGGTTCCGGGTTTTAGGCATTGCTTTTGCACGAAAAACATTAAAATTCTGGAAATTCAATTGTATAAAGCTAGAACAAATACAGGTTTTGCTGCAAACAGATTTAATTACTTGTTGCGGTCCTTTTTCCGAAATTAATCCCAGTTTAAGAAATACAATTATTTTAGATGGCATAATAACAATTCTGCAACTTCTTGTAAGTTACATGTCATATACGGGGGAGTTTTTACAACAGGGTATTAGAATTGCGGCGAGTAAACACATTCATGAAGATGCTGTTTTGAAAATTCCATATGCCATTCTATTCATATTTTTCAATACCTGGGTAAATATTCTGCACCCGTGCACCACTGTCTGGATCATCTATTTCCTCAAAGTGTATCAATCGACGGTTGCAACAATTTCGAAGAAAAGCGACGACCTTTTTAATCGATACAATCATCCACTGGCTTTTTTTGAAAACGAGTCTGCAGAGCAATACGTGAAGAAAAGCGGGAGAATAAAGGAAAATGTTCTTAACAAAATATTTTTTATCAAGCCTCAAGAGTCTGGAGTTGCTGATGAAAATTTTGAAGGAAAAATTAAAAATTGCATAAGATCTTATTACGAAGTCATGAAAATGATTGAGGAGTTCCATGTCGCTTTGAGTGGCAAAATTATTGCTGAAATTGTAGCATCAACGTTACAAATTTTAATATATTCATTCTTCTTGTTTACTTGGCTGTTAAATGGAAATTTTCTCAAAGGTACAGTTTGTATATTACCCTTACTCCTTCAGCTAAGGATTCTGTATAGAATATCTACGGAGGCCAACGTATTAGGGCAGCTATGCAGAACTTTTATGCAAAAAATTTGCAACATCCCGAATATGGCAAAAGGGTTAAGCTTAGAATTTCAATCACAGGTAACACCATATTCAGTATTTTCAATACAGTATTTTGGGTTCAATTTCTAATGGAAGATTTTGAAAAAAGCTTTATATGACATTTGTTAGCATATAAATGATCTGAAAATGTTTTTATTTCAAGATTCAGACATTTGCTGTCAATGTTTCCAAAAATTGTGTAAAAATTTCTCCTGGATCTTTCTTTGTCGTCAATCGAAGTCTGTTAACATCAGTAAGTACAACATACCTACTTTAAATATTCATTTTTGTATAGCAGATTATTAAATTATTCTATAACTATGTAATTCATTTTTATAAAGAACAGTATAAATATTTTTCTTCGTTTTAATTCGTTGAATATTTACAACCAAAAGTATTTAATGCGCGTTTCATTTTTGTTACAACAGATTTCTTCAGCTGCAACAACGTATCTTGTCGTTTTAATTCAATTTAAACAAGGAGAAACAGAAATGCATTGTAATAATTGCACACTACCTCAACCTCATAATATTTCGTTCTGATCAATTGCAGAATGATCGTTTACGTAGTGGGGCGCTTAAGCCCCCCAAATAGAAATCCTGGGTACGCCCTTGGTATACAGCAACTATTTATAGTTTAAAAAATATAATATTTTAGAGTAAATGTAAATAGAATAGCAATTTTCGCTTGCAACCTCATGGCGCTCATGGTGGTATAATTCATTAAATTATTTACTTCGGTACTGTATATATCTGTAATTATGTATTGTTGTAGGAATGTTAGTTGAATAATTTAAGTTAAACTTCAATAAAATTACAGTTACAATAAAAATTTGTTTAAAAGTGCAGTACTATAACCCATGGAATTATGGAAATAAATATTCCACTTTACTTTTAAGTTTTGAAAACTATACTTTTATTATTGCTTCCAGACACCATATACTTTGATTTAGTACTTTGATTATGGAGCTATAATAATGTTACCGAAGAAGGACGTATCTATATAGGATTGCAATCAGGGGAGGGCATAGCAGGACACAAAAAGGGCTTATTATAATATGCTGCCTTCGGCCGCAATTAACTTGAACAAATAAAATGAAATTGCTTGCGACAATCTTCCATGTTCCATTTAAAATCTAACTCCTTTTTTAGAGACATGCATCGCTTTCTTTTAATTTTTAATGTTGATTCCGCTGTATTGGATTTCTTCCGAACCGGTTCTTCGTTGTAGACGGGTTCTTCGTTGTAAGCTGGTTCTTCGTTGTAGGTTTGTTCTTTGTTGTAGTCTGGACAAGGTGGCGGAGTGGTGCATCGACTTGGCTTGCAATGGATAATCGGTGGAGGACAATGCACGAATGGTGGTGGGCCTTGTAAATGTAATAAGAAATATTCTATCGCTAGTTTCCATAATAATAATGCATTCTAATTTCTAATAATATATGGACACTTGTAAAAAGTAACCATTCCTTACAAACGGTTTCAGGACTGGGACAGCTTGTTACGACCTCGGGACATGAAACGGAAGGAGACGGACCTGTAAAGGAAAACGAACAATTTGCAAATAAATATAATATTAGTAACTAAAACTGTATGCGAATTAGAAAGTGTAGACAACGAAATTCGTCATACAATTTACAATCGCAGGAGGACAAATAACTTTCGGTTTATTGCAATTCACGTCTGGTTTATCACATATAGTCTGCGGATCTAGAGAATTTATACCAATAATTTACTTTTAAGTTTACAGTAAGTTTCTGATAAGCCACATTAATGATCTATCTTCAATCTATCAATCAATTATCTCTTTATATACTTGCCTCTGCATTCGACATCGGGAGGTTTGCACGTTGTGACCGGAGGATTACAGTTAGTTATTGGTTGCTAAAAGTTCAGAAAATAAAATCTGCATTTTTTGTGTTTATAGAAAACTAAAACATTTGGATTATACATGTGCTACTAACTGGACATATGACTGCAGGGGATTGACATATAATTGGAGGTGGTTTGCAGTCGATCCACGAATCACATGTGGTTACAGGCGGAGGACCTAAGAAAATTAATACACCAAACAAAGAGAACTCACTTTAAATTTAACACTTTTTTAAAAAAAACATTTAAGAATGACACAAAACAATTTAAAATTAGAAAAAAGCAATCTTCTATTTTTTCTATTTGTTAAATAAATATTTTTAATGAGAAAGTCTTTTCTTTTCATTAAAAAACTGAAGTAATTTTTTACATGTTGTGATGTGGTTTCCACAAACGACTTTGGGAATGGGGGGACACACTAATTGTCCTCCTCTTTCTTTGCGTACATAGCAAGACGCTTTTTTCTCGACACATGGAGCCTTTGTGGTGTAGCATGGTGGATGTGTGGTTCTACATTCGGGTTTCTGGGCAACGCATGGTCTATTCGTAGTTGTACATGGTAATGGATTGCTCATGCTGCAAGGAGGTTGAATAGTTGTACATGGAGGTCTCGTTGTGCTACAAGGATGCGTTTTCACCTATTTCCAAACAGTCGGGCATCAAAAATTAAATTTTAGCAATCAAATTACACCAACAAGGGCGTGTCTACTTATGGCTCATCGGGTTTGAGACCCCCCTCTCCAGATTTCGGAAAAATTCAGGCCGTGATAATTTTTTCCCTCTGGTCCCTCCCCAAGCCCATTCAGCTATACTCTCATTTGTTAATCCTAGATATGCCCTTGTACACCAATACAATTTCTGACTGATCGTAATTTTTTTTTTAATGCAAAAATGTAATGAGATGAATTTTATTGGAAGGTGTACCTTACATGGAGCCCTGTATGTTGTACAATTTGGCGGATGTGTAGAGCACGGGTCCAAAACAACACGACATGGCGGAGTCGTTATATTACACGCGTGACGATGTACAGTGCAATTAAATACAGTGGTAGAACATGCGGGTAAATCCGTAACGTTACAATCTGGGGTTACTGTTTCACATTTCTGCAGATGTGAAAAAATGCAAGTTGTATTAACATTTAATTAAAATTGCTGAAATTAAAAATCTATTTTTACCGGGAGAGTTATGGTACATTCCGGGGGATCACAAACTGGAGATCCATGCGGTCCGCAATTTTGGTTAGAACTCTGTTCTTCGAGTTGTTCACTGTTTTCGTAGCAATCCAACGATTTGCACTGAGAAACTTGCCGAGTTACTTTCTTTGAAAATCGAATTCCGAATTTATTGCTTGTACTTGACAGAACCAGTGAATCATTCGGGTTCAGAGCCAGGGAGAAATGCGTATCAGTCGCTTCTGCAGTATTTCGATGCATTGACGGAATAGAGTCAATCCATACACCAAGCAAATCTAAACAAATCGCATCAGCGCAAATATATCTTTGTTGTACTTTCCCATAGAGTTGAACAAGTTTATTATAGTCATTTGTAAGAAAAGATTCATTGCAACAGGGAAAAGTTGTAAAGGATCAAAAGATTAATAGGACTCGGTATTTTTACGTCTGGTATATTAACCTGGTGTTGCCTTCAATCTGTTGAGTATTTGTTTGAAGTCTTTATCCTCCGTTACCGTTGCTAAATGAAAATTTCTTCCTAGACTGATGCTTTGGCACATTTCTTTGGCTTCTTCTGCGCTGGCCTGACAAGTGAAATATTTACACAATTTATTCAGATATATCTGATTTTCTAAAGATACAAAAATGAGGTAAAATATGACTCACAACTCCTCTGCTGACAAAATAGCTGGCGTCATTTCCGATGTACAATGGAACGATGTCTACAACAAACCAAGAAAATAACTCTCACATGCATTACTACAAAAATTGTCTCACAATTATATTCACACAAATAAGTAACACAAATGAAAAATAAGTAAATAATTATATTAAAATAACCTGCTGCAAAAACGGATGGATTAAATGAGAAATGAAAATTTAGGGAAGCAAGTAATATCGCAATTAACACTCCAATCATCATCGTCTTTGACTCAGTAAATAGTAACACAAAGAATGTTCATGTTAAATCTTCAAAACTATTCATTCGAATTCAAAAATGAGTTTGAAAAAGACTCATTCATTTCTTTAAATCATTTAATAATAAAAAAACCTACTCGTATATAATATTGTGTACGTTGTATAAAAATTGACAACCTATTACTTACATCTTCTTAATTAGCAATAATTAAGTACCTGAATCAACATAATATGTAAAGACCATTTTAAGAAAACTATTTAGAAAAAAAATTCACATGAAGTAAACTTAAAAGGTTCTCAAGGAATTTTATAAAGGAATTTTGACAAGGAGTGAGCTGTAAATTTCTGGATGGAGAAGCTTTTATAACTTTTGGATGATTGTCACATACTTTCTTAACTACATGCTACTAAAACTCACGTTATTACAATATTAAGCTATAATACGTATATATATCTGTAACTTTATGCCTTTGAAGAAGATTCATTGCTTTACACTTACACACCTTCTTCTTGTCTTCCTTGTACAATGTTTCAGCTTAACTCACATGCACACAGTTGCTGAAGCGTAAACTGAACATGAAGCGGAGACTGTGTGTAGTTTGCAATAATATTCGAGAGTGAGATACTGACACACAAATAGAATGAAATCTTCATAACTCATTATAACAGTTGGGCAACTCATGAACTCACAGTTTGCCTGCCAGGATGTTTAGAATTGTGACTGAGAGCGATGAGAATAACTTTTAACGATCCCTTGCGTTAACAAAGGCTGCCGTTGCAAGACTAAATTTTACTTTGCCAATTATACTAACGTGATCCTCATTTCTTTAAATTTATAATAACTCCTTGACTGCTCAAGTTTCATTTAACTACTATAAATATGATATATAAGTACAGTTGACTCAATTTACTTTTCGCAATATACTTGATAATAATCACTCGTGCAACATATTTTATCGTTTGCCGTAGGTAGCGCTTAAAAAAGGAAATCCCTTCTATTGCAATAATAACATAATATAGGTACTTTAGATTTTCGATTACAGCTTGTGTGCGAAATCGCAAAATTAATATAAACGCAATATTTTTCAGTGTTTTTGACTATAATATTAGTACTCGTAGGAGTATTCGTTTCGTCATCCCGGTAAAGTGTGAATCCTAAACTGAAGGAATAAGCAATGCAAGATTTTTTTCTATTCTCATTTAGTTAAACTAGACTTACTAAACTAACATTTAAGTGTAACAATTTAATTCAATATTTCTTAGTACCCACATTAAGTACTAACTACCAAGGGCGTATCTAAAATTCTTAAATGGGGGGGGGGGGCTCAGAAACAAAAAAATGACCGAGCTATATATTGACCTTGTCAAATAACCCTTTTTCCAAACTCATGCCCGGTGAGCCCTTAAGCACAGATAGATACGCCCTATTATTTAAAGAAGAATTTTGTCACAGAATTGTTAAAACAAGCATATAGTTGTATTTTTAAGAACAGTATTTATTATAGGTGTTATTTGTTTCTACTGTATATTAAGCAGACAAAATTTCATTTTAGGACATGCAACAAAAGAAAAAGTTGAAGTTTACGGTAAAATGAGTGAACAAAAGTCAAAGCCATAGTAAATTTGATTGACTGTGATATTGTCACTCTCTTTTCCTCTGGTGATGCCATTTTCTTTTGTATTCCACTTCTGTAACGTGATAATATTATGCTGTTTTACAAACTGTTCATTCAGTGTATAATGGCAATGTATCTTATATGAATCTTGTACAAGAAACGTAACTATCATAAAATAATAATCATTATTTTGACAGTTAGAATAAAACATTCCATGACTAACTTAAGTGGAAAAACGTGTCATTTATTTATTAAAGTATGCATAGACAATTTTAATTTTAACATGAAAGTTGTTTTTATTGTTATACATTCGCTTTCATCCTTTATTCAAAGAAACCATTACAACAAATTTCTTTCATAATGCATTTAACGGACCTATGTGGTGCATTCTGTATAATGTAATGTATCTCATGCATAAAAATAAAGTTTAGATAACACACACGGAAATCTAATACATTAAATATTTTTTATACGAAAATAAGCAGTTTTGTAGTACACACTACAATACTCAGCCATTTCTTCCTTTTTAGACACTAGAAGACATAAATGTAGCGATTTGTTTTGTCTTATATTTATAGAGTAGTAGGTAATGAATAATATTTATAATCCTTATCTATTTCTACCACAGTTATTACATAATTAATAATTATTTGTTGTTTTTGCCTGCTATTATCATTCTAAGTACATATTCACATGTCAGTTGTATCAATGCTGTGTTTCAAAAGGCCCCAAGTGTGTCCGAAATTAATTTTAGGGTTTGCGTGGCTTGAAACAACTTTGATCTAATACTTTAATGGTTTTGCGATTTGCCTCCTTGTCTGTTTTGCCCCATTCCCCGAAAGTAGACACAATTGGTCCCAAGGCATTCAAGTCATCTCCAAACTCTTCATCATCACTGTCACTTTCTAGATAGTCAGCCACTTCATCATCCTTCAGAGACGCTCGAGTGATCGCAGGTGGGGGCAATATCATAAAAGGAAGATCCCAATTCTTGCGACCGTTTCCCCAGTACAGATATCCAAATTCTGACGTTCCCAACACATGAATCCCATATAATCCTGGCCAGTAGAGTGAACGAACTATGGCAAGGGTTTCCGTTGGATCAATCTCAATACACCAGCAACCTCAAGCGAATAAACACAAAATGCTCAATTATTTAAACTGCGGTAGGCTTCAGTCACATCGTCTCATATCTGTAGAATGCATATACATTCCTAATACAACGTTTTACATCATTTTACAAAGCGAATAAAATATTCAAAAACACCTAAGAAAAATCTTTGCAAGACAAAGAGAGAAATTTTAGACGAGACCGAGTTACATTATCACAATGAATTTTTTATGCTGACTACTCTACTACAATTCACGGAATAATGTATTTTTTGTTTGTACATGTGTTACAGTCAGGGAAGTCAGTTGGTCCATGTTGTAAATTGACTAGTCAGAGTCAGGACAGATGATCTTTCGCAAATAGACATCATATTTCCGAAAGTATCAATCACGGTTTTCACAATCACGGGAATGTTTAATCAAAAGAACAAACAATTTTATGTAATCGTTTCACTAATTACATAGTATAAGGCTGCGAATGCTGTAGGAATGCATGAGACTAAAATTAGTATACCCAATTGGTTGTTCTCTTGATTAAACTTTACCCGGACGGACTGTAGCCGATGGTAATGTCTAGCTTGCTACCCTGACTGTAACACATGCAATTTTCTACGGCTCTACAGTAAAATGATGTGAAATTGTATCAAATTGCAATAATGCTGTCACTTTAAAGATAATTTACCTTTAGGAAGGTCATGAGCGATCGAATCGAGAAAATCTATAACAATGTTATAGTCTGCTCGACAAGTTATGTTTTTATCCCACGGATAAATTGGATCGCGAACGTGATAATAAGAATGAAACTGAGACGCTTCGATTTTCTCCAAACCTACATGGATTTTGCTTGTTAGACATTATTTGTATAAACAAAATCAAATCTTGAAAATATCCAAATACAAATTATACGTAAAGGAAGTACTAAACTAATACTACTAGGTACATAGTTCAGCGAAGTCTAAAATAACACATGCTCCTTTGTAAGTACACTAGGTGATGTTACAAATAATATATTACTATAATGATTGCTCTATACTGTTATAATGGTGTAACCTTAATTTAGCTAATAAAATTACGGTAATAATGGAGGAACAAAAAACTCGTACCAAAAAATTTGGGATTTTCTTCAGCCATGCCAGCTGGCTCCGCTATTATTGCTCCTCGTGGAACGATGGCCCCATCCGTCATGATGGCTGCAATTGTAGCTGCCAATCGATCTTCCTCCTTGATTGTCACCTGCGCTTTCAAAATGCAATTATGTGTAGTATTTTTTCCTTATACTAACAAGTGCAAACTTGTGCAGAGGATTCAACGTACCCATTCGTCCCCGTCTTCAATTTCTTCAGCATCATTAGGAACCATTTCTGTCTCACAGTCTGCAGAAGGGTCACCTGTGAAATTCCCTCGGACACACGTGCCAACTTCCACAGTTATCTCTGACACACTTGGAACTTGATTCCAAGTGACGCAATTGTCCTTGCTATTTATAAACAATATCACATTATAAATGTTTTTCTATCATATCATTATCATTTCTCTGTGCGTTCATCTCCGGAGGTTTTTAATGATTCTCATCAACCTCTATTAGCGTGATCATCATTGTGGAGTTGGATAACAAACCTGTAGAAATAATTCCGATCGAGGATGTAATCGATGCCAATCCCACATGCAATGTGATAATCATTAGAGCTTCCGCTTATTCGCCCTACGAATTTGACGTACTTGTATTGGTACTCTTTTTTCAAAAGAGCTAGTGAGGATTGCAGTGCCAGACGGAATTCAAGAGGGAAAGCTATACCTACCGAAGCCAAATGGTCAGGCAAAATCTTTATTCTCCGAGAATCCATCGTTCCAAGTTAACTGTTCAAGTAAACTTCAAATGTAGTCGGCGATATTGGACGCGGATGCGGATATTTCGTTAAAAGTGTCCTTGAATGAATTGAGCTTGAGATGCACACATAAAATATTATCCTGTTAAGTATTTCACTTTCCAACAATCGGAACACGTCAACCTCAACGTGGTTTCACCATGACAATAACGTTTGTCATTGTCTCCTGCTTCCAAACGGAAACTATGAATGTAATACTAATAAAAATATGCGAAGAATCTTCTTTGCATGCGATTTTGGCTCTTAAGAAATTGAGTGACCTTTGTGATTGAGCCATACGTAAACGGGTATATCGTTTGTGGTTTATTACTACTATTCTGAATTAGATTTAGCACATAAGTAGCTATGAGATTTTTCAAATAATATTATACTGACAATACAAAATTAAGAAAAAGAATTTTAATTTAATTTGTATATGACAGGACTTGTCTGACTGACGATTAATTCCATTAGAAAGGGAATATTATATTATTCTTAAATTAACCAGATTTATTATGAAGTAAATTCGGACTAATAATGTTTATGCTTTATATTAGTATTAGATATTAGATTAGGTTGTTTATATCTGTAAAAAGTAAGATGTACACTTGGAAATTAACACAGAAAAAATCGAAAAGCAGTTTTGGAATCAGCAAAAGATGTTGTTAGTGTGGTGGATATCAGGATGTACAAACTAATAACGTACTTTCATTAGTTACCTACTGATCTTTGTATATGTACAAAAATCTGCGACTACTCATCGTTATAGTAGTCTGCGGTAATACACTAATAATAAATAAATCTACACTCAAGTAATTATGATACCATGTTAATTCAACGTACTCGACATTGCATGTCAAAGGTATTTATATGGTGAAAATAAATATATTACTCAAATAGAAATACCTAATACCTACACAGCATTTGTTATACATATAACACCCGCATGTACATTATGGGACTACCTTATGAGTTTTAGGTATACCTTTTGTATAAAAACTTCAGAAGAAACTAAAACTATCTGTGTCTCTCTTTTTTATTTCTTTTTACTTTAGTCTTTTCATGAAAATGTGCTAAGTGTACTAAATACAAATGCGATAGCAAGTCGCTTCGGTGTTCCAAGCTCAGGGTTTTTGCAAGATCATATTGAGCAAAGTATACGATGCAGAAACGTACAAACGAATAGCGAGAATAAAGAACGAGGAAAGTCAAGCCAATTAAATACCTGCCAACTCAGCAATAGTCAACCGTAGCAAAAGTTTCTTGTCTCTCCGTCTCTTTCTTTCTCGAATACTCTTACACACTCCACAGATATATATACAGTACGCTACGTGCATTTTCAATGTAAATTTTCATACCTTTAGCATATTCTTTGTAGGACAGGAACAAGAGCTTATAAAACACACAATATACATAACTGTATGCCTAGATAGAATTCGTAGAGGTAGAAAGTGTTATTTGCCAAGCTCTTATTGGAGTCGGGTGAAATGAATAATAAGAACTGACTCAGAGAAACAGAGTCAGAGAGCGAGAGAGTTTCGAAAGAAGTATTTGAACATTCAAAATATGCTTTGTAGTCACAGCAGTAAAATGTACAGACTAAAAAATGCTCAGCAAAGTGGAATCGACAGTGTAAGAGAGTAGGAGTCAGAGAAAGGTTAGTAATGCAAAAGAATCGTATGCAGGTGAAGGCAGCTAATATCTATACAAAGAATTTCTATAGTACTATTAGTATTTCTTTAGGAAAAATGGGGAAATGGAGCAATAGTGAAAGTATCTTTGTATAAATACTCGAGAAATATTTCATTTTCATGCTTTTATTGATTCACTCCCAATTGTACTTTTCCAAGGTGAACTTTGCACCTTTTAGTGTATGTACGCTATAAGCTTATGTACATCCTACATATACTTACATTGTAATAATTCTAACAAAAACTGAGGTGAGATATATTATATATCTTCCACATTTATATACTGCTATATATATTCTACCAAGTTTACTCTTTATAAAATACAGTCTCATTCTCATTTTGCTCAAATAAACCTTAATGATGGTGCAAAGAGTGAGAGCGAGTAACAATGACGGTTCAACAATGAAAGTAGTTATAGTATGTGAAGAAGTATACCACGCACCCATGTACTGTACATATACATCCCTATATAGGTAAACATAATACTCACTAATTAGTCAAATATAGCGATTGTCACGTTGTTAGCTTTGCTTGAAGTGTGAAAAGGGGTATGTGGAGTAGTTTGTAAGGTTAAAGTGCTAGTAGTGAGAATGCAGACGGGTTAAGAGCGAATTAAAGCAAGTTTGTGCACTGTGAGTTGCGTGTCGAGTGTAATGTGGTGTGTACACAATGTGCATTGAGCAGAAACAGCTACAGGAGAAAGTTTCGTCACCTATATATTGCACACTACTGTTCCCAATGTGTGTCTAATGGATTAAGCCTGCTATTTTGCCTGTGTATGACGAAAGAATAGAAATAATGATAATACGGGAGAGTATATGATAGACTCTCTTTCCTTTATTTGCACAACACGTTTATTTCTCTTTCTAGTTGAGCTGTTTACAACATGGGCGCAGATAGGACTCTCCCGTTTTATCTCCATCTGCTTTCTCAATTCGACTGAATATTCTTTGTACGTTCAGCTCAGTATCTCCTGAGTGAATGACTGAATGAGCCCACACGTAAGTAAACAGCGATAATAATAATATGCTTTTCGCTTTTCGTATAATGTTACATGCACCTCTGTTATTCACAAAACCATATATAATTGTAGGCATATCTCCATTTACAAATTGTATGGTGGGATTGTTTGCTCTTTGACAATACGATTCCGAAAATATTCCAGCACTTTCTATTTCGACATAAGGGACATTTAAATTTTGGAGTGGATCAGACTGTCCATCTGTATATAATATGCTAATAATTGTAATGTACGCCTGCATATGCTCTTTTAGTTATGGTAGAATTATTTCGAATTTAATTTAATACACATATGTAAATACTAGGAACGAGATTTTCCACATGTATGAGCTGGAAATAAAAAATATGTAAAAAAAGAATTTTTATTTTTATTTGTATATGATAGGACTTGTCTGACTGACGATTATTTCCAGTAGAAAGGAAATATATTACATTTATAGAGTAAACAGATTCTTTTATAAATTAAATGAGGTTTTTATACCGTCTAAGCATTATTACCAGCATTACATCATATCTGTATACAAGGAAGATGAGCGCTTGTAAATTAACGCAGAAAAAACAAGAAGGATTTTTAGAATCAGAAGATGTTGCTAGTGTGGTGGAAATCATGATGTAAATATAAGAATGTATGATATTTTAATTAAATAATATATTTTTGTAAAAATAAGAACCTAGCACACATGAAGATATTACATATGGAAATAAAAATACCAGTGCAATACAAATACAAGCATTCCCATACTTTGCGACTAGACAAGTAAGAAGACATAATATATTGCATATTATATACAGTTAAATAATATGAATTAATTCTACAAATTCCAATAGTTCACAGCACAATGTATCATTCTGTCCTACTTAGAACAATGTAAAAGTAAATCCTCCAAAAATTAATTTATGTTTTGAATAGAATCTTTCTGCTTGAATAAATGCAGTAAATTACTGCACGCTTTAATTGTCATCAGACAGGCAGGATAATAAAGAGACGAGCTAACAATAAATGAAATTCTTGAGAAATGAAATATTGCATAATTGAAAAAAAGGAATTCTAGTAATAAAATGTAATACTCGACATTATTCACGACATAACATATATCCTCAAATCCTATTAACAGATTTATGAAAATTTAAATCCCAAGCTTAAGTGTATGGGTGCATATGCAGTAGAACTACATGCAACTGTATATGGATCGTACATCTAGCTGTTTCCGTCCTTGGAATCTATAAAATATGAACTTTTTAAATTTTCTGCACAGTAAACCCTAACTTTTTTTACGTTATCACGCATAGGTTGCATGTAAGTGGACTACAAGTGAAAGTAGTGTGTGTTGGACATGTAGGAGACATTATTTACAAACAGTTTGTATTTTAAATGAATTTGTTTTGACAAGTTTGTGCACACGATGCAAACTATTTGCAAAATGGCATTTGGGGAATGTGCAATTTTCTGTTTCGCGTTTGCAATGAGCTTTTAAGAAGTTTCTCGTATCCGTTTGCGTCTTACACTTTTCCACTTGTAAACTCCACATGAGAATCGTGAAGAGAACTTTAGCCGTTGTTGCTACTTTCTCGTCTTAGCTTAAACATGAAAGGCGTTTGAAAACATTTATTGCTTTTCTCAAGGAAATCTTAAGTAGGTATACGCCCAGCTTATCCTTGCACACAGACACTCACATATAGAATGTGACAAATAGAGATGGAATAGAAAAACAGTCAGAGAGGATTTTCATCCAAAATGCAATAAATGTTTAAATATTACTTTCGCATTACTTACTTCTTTTCTGAAGCAGCAAAAGTGATATGGATTTTTCACAGTTGAAGAACTACTTCAATAGTAGCAGTTCCCCTACTTTACTTTATTTAGAACATTTCTGCATGGAAATTCTTTTATTTAGACTTACAACTAACTTTGGTAGCAAAGTCTTCTTCTGCAACGCAAATTTGAAGACTACGAGTATGACTATTCTCCCATAAAAGCAATAATACATGCCTGAATGTAAAAGGACGTAATCCTTATGGACAAAAGCACTACTAAAAGGAAGAAGGACAGTAAATGAAATGTGGCGAATCCAAGTACAACAAAAGAAACGAAACCTACTTAAGAAATAGACCCAAGGAGAAAGTAAGTTGAGAAATAAAGGAGAGAGATACTATGAAGAATAAATGAGTGGAAGCAACAGTTTAATACTCCGAGTGAGTACTTTGTTCTTCTTCACATAATACAGTAGGTATAATATATCTCAACTCTTTGTATTTCCAACATACGCCACACTTTATACAAAATGTTTTATATAGCATTCCCTTATACCATCACCTGTAACAACATTCTTCACGGACACGGAAAATGAGCTAACAGAATGCATCAGTCGTCTTATTTTCATTAAAGTGAATTTCTCCCTTCTCTTTCTCCTATATATACAAATACCTATACATATACATCCCAGACACTTATACATACACTAGACAGGTCTAGAAGCGACAGCAACTCACTCTCTGTACTTGTACACTCCAAATAAAGTTCCATAAGTAGTAGAAGTACATTTACCTACACTCCGATAACGTAAGATTGATAGAGTCAGACAGATTCAACCGTTAGAGCTTTAGCTGAACCTTATACACATTTACATTTCATTGACGTGTGCATCAGACCCGTTCACGACCACTTTCAACTGTCCTCTGTACTGCAAAACAATAGACACAAGCTTACTTATTGAGTTGACGTATACGTGTGCAAAGGAATTCCTATTATCTACTACCGATACATTTTTGTTTAACAATAAATAAAAGAATTCTCGTCAGTAAAGTTTTTTATTACTTTTCCAAGTCTTTTCTTCCAAGGAGAGAGTGGTAGCATTCAGAAATACCCGTAAGGACATATATAAGTACATACATTTCTTTCCTTACTCTTACGGGGTTTTTATGTTAGGTATTCCCTAAAATACTATTTACTATATGATGTTTATTTATCCGGGATACATCCATAGGTACCTATGCATGTATGTAGTATAGAAAAGGAAAATCTTAAGGTAAGTATCAGTAAAGTTGCTGTGTGCATTTAAGTACAAAGTGCATAAGTAGTAGAAGTCTTGGTGGTACCATGTAGTAAGTACTTTGGCTTAGAATAAACCAAAAGGCAACTACTTGATAGTTTTGAGTCTACATGAACCACCTTAGTTTTACATGCTTCAATGTATACTCTATTCGGAGTGAAGTGGGTTTTACATTGATACGGGAGAGAAATATACTGGTAAAAACCAGAAAGACTGTGAAGAGACGCGTTTGACTACATCAGGAGAGCGGCAGTGGAGTCTCTGCTTGCTTTCAGTTCACATTTTCACATTTCTGGCTTTGTGTAGGTACTTAAGCTTAACGTTGACTTCCTTTCTCTCTCTCACTCACTTCTCGTCATTCTTTCGGCAACTTTCAACTTACCAACATTACCAAAATTATAGTACCCCACAATTTCAAATCGGATTAATTCCTGCAGAATTTAACAGTACAAAGCACAGGTAAAATAAATATAATACAAATACCCACACACAAAAATAAAATCCTGTACTAGAATCAAAACCTGTACCTATACAGAAAACACGCATTGAGACAGAGAGAGAGTCTCATTAGTGGTAGTTTTTGTTTTTAGCCAATTATTGTAGAGAGAGATACGAGAGACAAAATAAACATTATTGCGAATACGTGGTGCTACGTACAAAACAAGACACCAGCAGCCAAATAACAATTTCTAGGTAAGCTTTGCTCTTTATTCTGCTTTATATTTTCTAGAGTTGTTTTTCAGTGTTGATGTACAAAGGAAGGTGTATGTAATGCAGAGATAGGGATTCAGTGGACTCAATCGAGTGTTTCATTAGTGAAAATCCCCAGAATCTGGAAATAATCAACATTACTACAAGGAAAGGACTGTACTGAGTAAAGTCATATACAATTTGTTGATTATAATCTGTTTTACTTCATTTGAGGTTTCTGTCAGCTATTTAATTAGTAGAAGAGACTCTCATCTTTACTCTCTCTCTTTGTGAGTGTTCATTTCTTTGGAAATGTTTCTGTGCATTATATTCACTTGAAATGCACGCTCTGCCTTTTGTATATAACAAAGGCACGCTCTAATAATATTATTTTGATACTTACTGCAGAAATCATTCCTAGTAATAAAATTCGCTAATTAATAATCCGTATAATTTACCTGTTCGTATATAAATGAGCCGTGCTATTAATACCTTACCTAAGTCATTGAGACATATAAGAAAATCAATTCAATAGGTTGGCAGAATTCTAAAGCTAGAAATATGAACCCGATATTAAAATGAGAAATTTATTCTGAAATCCTCCAGGATGGTATTAACATGTTCGACTTGATTTCTATTGCTAGCATTTTCCATGATATCGTGAAACTGTGAAACGTAAGTAGTAAATTCTTTCTTTGGGTATATTATGTATATTTGTCAATATAATACTGTAGGTGTATTATATTCTTTCAAGACTGGATGTAATGAGAGATTATTCATTATGGTGAAGATTTGAGGCGGGTTTAGAGATTACTAAAGTTGCATACAGCCGGGTATTTGATTAGCAAAAGCTGCTAATTAGTTGTCTGTGCTAATGAGCACAGCATTCATCAACAGAATGATTTTTCTGCTACAAAATACCACACACGAGTCATTTATCCGTTCTTTTGTTTGTATTGTGTTCCAAAATAAACTTTAACCCTTGCTTATGATTATCATGAAAAGCCAGCTACTATTACACGGATCTGTAGTTATTGACTCTCATGTCATGACTGCACATACTAATTAAGATTTACTTCCAAAACCAACTTTCTATATACGCTTACTTTCACTTTGATGTGTAGGCATATAGATATATTTAGTGGTAGAACCTTAATTACTCGTAATGCTTCATTAATTTCCATTGATGTTATTGTTGTTTTCGAAATAATGAACGTACAATCTAAAGAGAGAATTTAATCTGCGTTTTATGAATCTGTATCACACAAGCGTTTATACTGTATAACATCTGAACCTATATTATACAACTGCATAACGTTATTATGTAAATATACATATCTATATAGGATTTTGTGGTATAAATAGGTTTACCTATATGTATATGTAATAATGTGTGTGTTCTACAGAGGCTTCATTATTACTTTTGGCTTTAATGTTTTGAAATTAAACTTAATCCTCTACCACAACGCAAAACCCCTGAGTCACAATGATAGAAAACCACATAGACAAACAAAGCAGTCAGAAAGCCCTCGTTTTTTAATACATAGCGTATGTGGTTGTGTATGTACATTGATATAAGCATTGTGTATTCTTGTGGTTATATGTATTATAATCGATTTTGTTGTTTGCTGAAAGTTTAAAACATCCATAACATGGATTTACTACTTAATGTAAGTTTTTGATTGCTTTTTCCAGAAAGTCTCAACTGAGTCATATAAAAGGATCTGAGAAATCAAGAAACATCTTTTAACGACAAGAAAATCCCCCTACTCCTAACCACAAAAAGAAAGTACGCGAAAGCACCAACCTAATAGCACACAACACACAGTAAGTTCTCAACATCATTGCAATTGCCATTCTGTCGCTTGCACTTTATTTTAACTTTCAAGTACCTGCTTGTCTAAAAAAATATTACATTCTCAACTCAGACAACCCATATAACTATGCTCAAACTTTTTACAACAACTTATCAACTTACCTAGAAACACGCATACCACTTTCCTATGTAACAGTATAATATAGGAATAGTGGACACTCAGTAAGTGTGGATACTTCCTAGTAGGATTTATTGCCGGCTTACGAAGGTAAGCATCAAATTACATTGAAGAACTAATACTAATAAGTGACCCATACTCTGCGGTAGTGTATATAACAGATTCGGTCCTCTGACTTGACCTGCCATAAATAAACCATTGGTCAATGGAATATAAAATATTCGCAAGTTACATTGGAATTAAAAACAGCATCATATTTTGCATTTTAATTGCTTACACAGAGATTAATAAAATTATTACATATATATTCGGTCCGTTAGATCAAAGCAATATTCAAAAGCATTGTATGTACTTACCTATACAAAGACACATTGAATGTGCCAGAGGTCATGAAGGAATTGACCGATTGATCCCATCTTTCAACTTACAATTAGCCTTCCAATAACCAGTCGTCTTAGGGGATCCAAATTCACTTAGGCTCAACTTCGGACTACCGGGATATGTGATATGTAAAATTCACCCGACACCCGATTTTCAGAGAATCGGGTGAATTTTACATATCACATATCCCGGTAGTCCGAAGTTGAACCTGAGTGAATTTGGATCCCCTAAGAAGACTTTCAATGGCCCCTAGAATACGTTTACTAAGTTTGAAGTCATTTTCTCAAACCGTTCTTTAGTTTTCACGCAGACAAACAGACGGACACATAACTTAAGCGCATATACGCTTCTTTAATAGCCTTAATAAAAATTGATATTTATAACCGCTTTTCATAAGAATAATTCCTCTGCACAAGTCTGTACTTGTGTTTTCAATTTACCAGACCACTGAACTAACAAATTCAAAGGTATTATTCATTTTAATCCTAAATACAATTTTTAGCTATTTTGAAGTCAGGTAACAGGGTACCCACCTTACACTAGACGTTAAATTGAATACAGTTGTAGGGAATGGGCCAATTACCAGTAATTCCTGAATTTCTACGTAAAATAGTTTCTAAACTTACTAGGCAGTATGTAGAGTTACTGTAGTATGCATACTTACTGTTACATATACATTGCTACATTAATTGCACAATGTTAGAATAAGTAATAAAAGCTGGGAGAAAAAGTTACATAGAAAACAATAAGTGAAAGAGGTATGCTATGAGCAGAGAGAAAGGGAATTAGCGAGTGACAGACTGACAGTACTCACAGTTAGCGTACGTATAGTCGGACTTTTGGGACTGGGAGGAATTGGAAGAGGCGCACTTAAAAGACACGACATCTGACAGTGACAACAGAACAGACAGACACAGAGAAAGCCGTGTGGAAAGACGTAACAAATAGCCAAGTCAAAGCAAGAGACTTTTACGTACGCTGCTTCTGCTTTTTAACCAAAGACAAAAGAATACACACACAGCACAAAGCAAAGTATTAGAATCAAGACGACTTTGGTCTGCCTTTAGTCAAAAGTGAAATTACTTCTCGTCAAGTACACACATAGTGCATGTATCAGACTCTATTCTTTGCCTTAAAACTTCCTGCGGAAAATATATAGGGAGAAGAGACAGAAGTCGCGGAGGAAGCTTAAAGCATTCATCGTTTGCAGCCTACTAAGCACCACAGCCACAACAACCACAAACACACAAAACAACAATGAAGCAACAGACGGGGCTCTTTGGAATTCTTTTATTAGTTGCTGGTCTGCAGTCGGTCGTTCTTTCCAGAAATATTTCTCCTCCCACGGGTATGTCGTTGTCACTTTATACTTATTCCACTTACAAACATTAGCAAACCCGTACTGCTTTGTATGTCTGCACTTTAATCCTTTAGCTGTATATTCTACACCTCTATATGTAGGTATATAGTATATAGGAGTATGTATAGCATGTGTAGTATGCCTTATGTAATGTATAAGCTTTTGTGTTGTGGACATGAAAGGATGTACAGACGAAACGTGAAAGTTCACATGTATGCATGGATTTATTAAAGTTGCACTACAAGCAGATTTATGCATGTGACGGCTCCTTTGTTGTTTGTAGAGGAGTCAAAGGGATTTTCAGGACAGTATTACTAGTATTGCCTTTAAGATATGTCTCCGATGGTTTTCATAAGTACACAGCTTTACCCTGCTTGGTACACCGTTGAAAGCTTTTTTACACTTTCAACAGTGATTTTTACGTGGATTTTTTTACAATAAATTCTTTAAATATGGTTTAGAAATGACAAGGTTTACATTCGCCAATCATGCATGAGTGTCAACGAAATGGGAATTTCTCTATCAGACTAGGCAATAATGCTGAAGCAATTTTCATTTCACATGAGGTGCTCCCTGTTCAGATATTAAAGCCAGTGGAGAGTGAGGAAATAATAGAAATAGTTTGGAATTGCTCAATGTTGCTTTTACCAACAAGGTCTTACTTTATGAGATACGACATGGAAGTGTCCACCGAGTGTGCGATTTAAGATAAAAGAAAGGTAAAGGTTTATAAGAGAAAGTAGATACTAGAGTGGTTCTCACAACATACCTGGAGCTATTCGTTAGGTTATTCTTTTTACTTGCCCATGTGAAGATGAAGATATATTTGGTAGTTGTACAAATACTATACATATCTGGAGATATATCAATTTGTTTCTAAAGGTTTCTTGTGTTTGTATAGTATGAACGAAATGAGTGCATCAAATTTCAATTAGGCATCCAATTTAGTACGGTAACATTTCTTAATTTGATATCAGCACATACTCCATTAAAACAAATTGCACTATTTCTGATGTACCTATTATGGTTATGAATGACTGTGACAAGTACAGCTTTTTATGTAGAGAACCGAAATGACTTGTGCCCTGAGCATGCAATCTAAATAAATGAATTCTAAAGCAAAAGCTTCAAGTGTTCCATTTGAAAAGCGCCAGAATATCATGTCATATTCAGTTCTACACGTTACTGAATTAAAAAACAAGGGACGGATGTAAAACTTATACTTGTATAGGTATACGTATATAGATGATGTATTGGTCTATCGTTTTTGAGGTTTATAAAAGTTACATGACCTTTCGAGCTGTATAACTTCATTTCATTCTTTAGAATCACTTCGGTGAAATAATCTATATTAAATTTTTACGTCCTGCACTTTTAGGCATGTTTATTTCTTCCTACTGGTTTAAGACGTCTTTCCTTGTACCACCTGTTTAAAAATTAGTTCATATTTTTGCAATGGTTTTTTGAGTATCACCATAATACAAATATTCCTTCTTAATCCAGCTCATTCGTCTCAAAATTGAATTTGGCTTAGTGTTTAAGAAAACCTACAGGTGCATCAGTTTTACTTAAGTTTGGCCTCACTGACAAGCGTATCGTTTACAAATATCAAAAACTGCTTTGTGATATCCAAAAAAATGCATACTCTTCCGATGTCCATATATATCGTAATATTTACAAGGACAATAATTCTCGTAGTAGTATAGTACCATGTATTGTAAAGAGGAACGAGCAAGTGACTCAATAATGGGAAAAACATCGTGTACACAGATAAAACATGGATGCATTAAAAATTTCCTCATATCCTCATTTATTATTTATCTCGTAAATAACAAGTATGCATATACTATACTGAGCAATAGCTCCGCTATTATAAAGTACTTACTTCTTTGTTTGCTTAATTTGATTAGTGCATTTATTGTACCATAATATGCAACTATACCTTAAATTTTATTATTACTCCCTAAATGCTTGATTTTTACCACACCAGTGTATTAACTTCATTGCGGAAGAGTTAGGTAATTGACTCTAGTTAATGAACGGTATATTAGCTTTATACGAACATAAGGTGCATGATAACCATATACCTGCAATTTATGGGAACTACTATTATAATCAAGTAAACAATTACTATTAAAGCAGAGCAGGGGGAAATAAAAGAAATGAATTATCTCTAGTAAAGATATCCTGATGGTGAAAACACACTTCTTTCTAAGTACGAAAACGGCAAATGAACTTAGTTTCAGACAATTGAACGATTTATAGAAATCCTGCAGAATTTGTGAACTACCATTATTCTAATAAGGCGATAAAACATTCTAAACAAGGAAATAAAGATAACCCTCATGTACAAGCGAAGGACTACTTGCAGACTACACACACTTTCCAAGTGTACTTTTCTACTGCTTAGTTTTGTATTTCCAATTCAATTTTATTCAAGTGAGTACATTTCTTGAGTCTTTTCGTCTGCTTTAACGGTGAAAGCGCTGAGTACTAAGCTATTTGTAGCACACACCATTTGGACTGTTCGTGGCATGTAGGAGGTTAGATGAGTAACACAATAATAACAATACGACTGCAGATAAAAGTACTCCATTACTCGCATGCATGTGGTTTTATTATTTGTTTTCTATTTGTACAGATACCACTTCTTGTCAGTCATACTAGTCCATTCCATTTCCTATATAAGGATAAGTACATGTTCCGATGTCTGCTGTGTCAATAAAAAGACTGAGCTTAATGTAATAATAAATAAACTGCGGGAAACAGGGCACTCTGAATAATACGAGCAAATTGAGTTGCATTTACGATGTCCTGTTATTCCAACCAGAAAGTGATGAGATGAATTTTACATTACGAAAGTAACTAGTGTGTAGGTATTGAGGAATATATAGGGCCACCCTTGTCACGACACATTATAGTAAAAGTACAAATAGCTTAGCAAGGGAAAAATCCATGTGCAGGCGATATATTGTAAAAAAAGATGTAATTGAGCTAGAAGAGAGAAGAGAAAATACTGCAGGCAACTGCACGAAAGATAAATATATTTGACAAAGGTACATATAGAATTTTACGTGTTATATATGTAGGAAATATCCGATTTAGCTTTTAGGAAATCTTTGAACAGATCTTATGTCTCGTCCTTTACTGCAGAATACCCAAAGGTGTCTTATTTCAGGGGAATTTACTATTTACTACTTCAGAAGTCTACTTGTATAAAAAGGATAATGTATTTGTATATAGAATGGAATGTGTACAGAACTGGAAGAGAGATTCTACTGTTGCATTTTCCATTACACTGTGATAAGGCGATAAGACGCATAAAAGGAAGAAGAAAGTCTATGGGAAAATAATATCAAAACTCTTAAACCATTTTGCTTGCTTTCCTGTTGATATGTGATAATGCTGAAATACACGTAGAGTATTTTAAGGAAGATAAAAGATAATACTTGCAATATTTATTACACACAGACAACCTTCCATCTCGTAAAAGGGAATCAATCGATTTTCTCCTTCAGCTGCTTTACTTTTATATGCCTTATGTATATTTATACATGTGTGAATTGTACTTATAGATATATAATATGTAGGAAAGCGTACATGAGAACTGAACTGGCCTTTTTCATTATAATTCTATCTTAACAAAGAGCGCGGTTGTGGCTCTGTCAGTGGATGATGTGTTTTTTTAACATTTTCTTTCTATGTGCGATATGTTTAGGTTTGGAAGTGTTTCCTTCGATGTATTTTGTTGGACTGTGTGTTTAGAAAAGGAGAAGTTTGATGTTTTCCTCATTCCTTATTTGCCAAAGGCAGCTCACATTATTTTCCTTAGACATTTCATAAAGTTTTCCGTTCCGGGTTTTGTTTATGAAGATAGAGATTGAGCTAGTGTGTGGATTTGTCTTTTCTTTTTAAGCAAAAGAGGAGGAATGCATAGATAGAGGTAGTAAATAAACGTGAAAGGGTTTGAAATAAATGAGAATTATTATGGTTTGGTGGAGACTGCAAGGTCTTCTTCGTTTCAAAGCAAATAAATTCACAAGGTAAAGTACATGCAGATTAATGTTACAATTTTTGACCTCGTTCTCACAAAACTCTTTTTCCCATCACTTTCTCCTCTTTCTCAACAAGTGTTGCTCGTAAAATTCCTCCCATGCCTGCAACAAAGAAATAGAGATTCTCAGCTTTGCGGTTGAATATTCCACGTTAAAACTATATAGTGGAGGATGAAGTTGCAGCAGATTACGAGATTCGAAGGACAATTTATGTAGAATTGAAATATATAGACGCATCATCCATATAAAATTTTACTGGTCGTTTTTCACTCAGCTCAAACTATTTAATACTCTATAAAATTCTGACAAAGGCTTAAGGCATTTTTGCAAAGAAGGCTGTGTGTGATAAAGTAAGTAAATAGATGGAATACCATATCCCTCCTTTCCCATGTTGGATAACAACTAAATTTATTGACTGAAAACTTACTCCTCACATTTAGTCTTCAAGTACTAGGTGACACTTGGCATCAGCATCCACACAAGGCCTTTTCCAATTGCGTTGTATCTTTTTTGCAACACCTTTTTTGCATAATGCATACACTTACGAATTGCAAATATGTAACGTGTAAATGGCCTAATGGAATTTTCGAATGCAGCGTGTTGTGAATTAGGTAGGTAACGTATTACCACACACAGTACGTTTTATCCTAGATACTATTACATGTAATTTCAAATTGAAGTTAGCTATAATGAAAGGGAAATTATTCATATAGAGTACATGCGAAGGTATGTGGTTCTAAGATTTGCATAAAGCAATTAAGAAATTTAATTGTCAAGTCTCTTCTTCTGTCTTTTCAGTCAATATTAAAAATTCAACTCATGAATTAAGTTGCATCGCAGGGGAAAAGCAATGGTTGTTTTCACTTTTTAGCTACTTAAATTTGAAATCAATATGTACAGCTTTGTTGAATGCATATCTTCATATAGATTGTTGTTAAATAGTCTATAAATCTTGTAAATAAATTAATGCAATACCAAGAACAAAGAAAAGGTCAGCTACTCCATCTCCAGCTTTTCTGTCGTTGTGTTAGATATTTGGCATCCCAAGTTAGAAATGCTCATTTACAAACGTGAGCTATGGAAAATCGAGTCTGTAAACAGTTTTTCTAGTGTACTATATGAAGAAGCATAAATTAATTTATTTCATGGAACTACTTTTTAATGGCAGACAATTTTCATTAATTAAATGTGTTTGAATTACTTAGGTTATTACTTATCCACTACAATTTATGATTTTAGGTAAGTTAGGTTTGTTCTCAATTTGCACTGACTGTTCATGTATTTTTGTGCAATATTTTTGTAGTAGTACTTCAACCAACGAAGTTTTCTCCCACGCGATATCTCAAGGTACATGCTCCTATTCAGAAATTAAACTGAAACGTTTTGCGTAAATTGAAACTTGAACTGTGAGTCTCTTATTTGCTCAGCATCCTCGTTAAAACGTGATTCATCACCATTACCACCATTACAATAATTTAAGGACAGGAAAACTTTCCCTGTTTTTATACTTGAGACGTTTCTTAATTGCACTCACTCTCTCTCTCTCTCTCTCTCTCTCTCTCTCTCTCTCTCTCTCTTTCACTCACTCTCTCTCTCTCTCTCTCTCTCTCTCTCTCTCTCTCTCTCTCTCTCTTCCTTCCTTTTCCTTTTAAACTACAGCAAATTTTAATAATAGCTTTGAGGTTTCAATATATACTTAAGGTTTTAGTAGAGAACGTCTTATTTTAATTACATTAATTGCAATCGATGAAACTTGTCGGAGAAAAGCCAATAATAAAAGCCTTACGACGAAGTTCAGAAGTGACGTAGGTAAAGTTCCATAGAAGTGAGTTTCTCTGTTTAATATTCAAAACATGCCGATGAAATAATTAATTTTAGATTATATTTCAATTGCTACAGAAAATGAAGAAATATATATAATATAAATACCTATACTTCATTCGAATTCTAATTATTATTTAATTGCTGCTTGAAAGCTGAGAACATTGATGAGCTGCAAATGAAAGGGCATTTCTTAGAAACTTATTGCAACGTAGAAGGAAGCATGAAGTAGAACATTGGAAATGTAGGAGCGTGGGTGCTTATTACATAATTAAATTCTACATAAAAGAGAAAAGTTCTACAAGTGTCGTAGGAATATAATTTTCCTTGTGACGCAACGAAAGTGAGTGAAAAGGTATATCCATTGCATTTTTAATGAAAACTTTCAAACTCACGTTCACATCACAGAGGAAGGTGAAATTACACCATAACATGTCATAATACGTGAAATTGTGTAACGATGTAACTTTCTGCCCGTGTAAAAGAATTAGTCCGAATAACACAAGGCTGCATTTGTCAAATGCCTCACTTAATGCTGTGTGACAAATGTAAAAGTTCCAGGTTTCCTTTTATGACATTTTAAAGCTTTCGTCATAACTCTTTTATATACACCTGTGTGCATCTTGTGCTTTTGATCGATGGTCCCTGATGTACAGTAAATATTTTACTATAGTAGCTAAACCTTCCCTTTAGTTAATCTTTAGCACGCATTAATTATTCATGTAAAGTAAAGCATTCTATATCTACATATGTGTCTTACCTATACTGACTGCTATATTAGACTATGCAAAGCGGGTTATTAAATTTTGTCAATAATATTTTGTATGTACTACGCAGCAGGAGAAAATAAGCACTTGGCCAATTCAGACTCAAGGAGTCAAGTACACAATGGGACAAATGGATCGAATTCCCCTTCGGAGAGCAGCACAATCACAAGGTGCGTTGTCACACTACATTAACATTAAACACACATTTTACATTTCCTCTTTAGTTAAAAATGCGCAATGACCTCTGGAATTGTATGAATAACCATAGCTGTAACACTCTGCCCCGAAAAACATCAGGCATCTTAAGTAGCGTAATGTTGCAATAAAATCATGCAAATGAGTCTATGGAGTATCTAAGCAAATCTTTGTTTTTCAACACATGGTAAATACTTCCATGGCATACTCAAATACTTTGTGTAAACGATAGAAATGTTAAAAGAGCAAATAAGAGTTAAGCTTATAAACTAACTCTAGGCTAATGTTGTTAGTTTAGAGTACTGTACTGTAGCGTGTTAATGAGTGGTTTAATGGATTTACAAATGGCACTCTCTAAAATCGAACTAACTGAGAAATTGTATATGCTACCCGATACCCCAAGTATTGTATTACACACGTAGATGAATCTTAATGAACAATTAATTGTTTTTCGCAAGTACAGTTGAAAATACGGTTTAATTTAATAACAACTGTTTCATTTGAATTTGCATTGCAAGTGAAAGGATAATACATTAAAGTATCCACCCATACCAATTAAACACTGAAATAACAAACTTGTAACTTTTCTGATCACGATTCGAAACATTTTTGCATAATATGTAGTCACATGGAGTTTTCGTATCAGAATTATTTTATTGTAAACTTCTTTAAATAGGTTATTTTTAATTGTGTTTCAGTTTTAGAGTTACTTGCTGAATCGGACCACAGGAATCATAACTAGTATTCTAAATAAAATTGAAACTACCTAAGTGCCCAGCTACCATGAGCTAAACGGTTAATCCCGTTTTATATGTTTAATGATGGTACTTTGCACGGAGAAGCTACAAATATTTGCATATTACAAATATTTGTATACATTATACAGTTAATTAAGTAAGATTTATTTAACAATTGAAAATGAGAAGCTGGATTTCCATCGTTATTTTCGATTTTTTCAACTTAAATTGGTCCCTCGGTCCCTGAATCATGAATACTATCAGGAAGTCTATTACTCGGGAATATATTACAGCTTCCTCTTTCGCCTACACATTTCATATTGTTAGCAGGTTCAGTTCAGAAATCAGATTTGGTTAACAAGATTCAAATGTCTCTGCCCACGTCTTATAATAGCATTATTGAGAATCTGAAGGGAGTAATATGCGATAGGTCATCTAAAAATAGATTCGTATCACCGATGATCTGATTTGCATCGACTCAGCGGAAACTAAATAGTTTCCTTTGAATAGTAAAAGATATCTCGCGTACAGAATTACGTAACTGTTCAGTGGTTTCAGGTTTTGCATTGTGAGCTTGAATGACTGTCATTATTATAAACGAACTGGTTTT
This sequence comes from Pogonognathellus flavescens, assembly GCA_019776165.1. Lineage (NCBI taxonomy): Eukaryota > Metazoa > Arthropoda > Collembola > Entomobryomorpha > Tomoceridae > Pogonognathellus > Pogonognathellus flavescens. The sequence goes on along the minus strand of JABASD010000078.1, from coordinate 28,291 downwards.
GGGGTGAATGGTGAATCATAGAAGTGAAATGGATTTAATGACATTTCTGACTACGGACAATTATCAGTCATTCACGTGAAGCAAGGAAAATGAATAAAAGCAGCAGGATAATGTCCCTTTCCTAAGTAGTATACCTAAGTAAAAGTACTAATAGTGTTCATTTGACATGACAAGACAAGTAAGTAAAATGCCCAAGGTTGAATTGGAGGACAAGTCTACTTCTACTTTGAAAACCAAGCAACCACAGGAAATCTTATTACATTTCCTCATGCTATGATGAGTAGTTCGATTGCGGAAATTGGAAAATACCATGTACAGAGACGAATATGCCAAATAGAAAGTTCCACGGGAAAGTCAGGTATATAAAGTATATCTTATAGTACAGGGTGAGCTAATGAGTCACGCTACGTACATTATTCCTACTCAATGTCCTACACTCGCCTATGCATTAAATCGACATTCTGCTTACTTTTTTCTGCGTCTCAAAAAATTCATTGGATTCGAACATGTGTCATTGTTATGAAAAATAGATTGATGACTATACAATCAGGATGTGGCACAATGCCCAAATTTATGACCGGGTCTAAATTTGGGTTCCATATTTAAAATCAGTGTGACCGAAAACCCCACAATACCGAAACACCTTCAAATCAAATGAATTATTTTTGAATTAATTAATTAAATACAGAAAAGAGTATAAGACAAATGCCGATTTAATGCATAGGCAAGTATTGGACATTGAGTAGGAATAATTTATTTAGTATGAGTCACCCTGTACAGAATGATATGCTATAACGTGGCACTTGTAGAACTTATGCATAGTAAGCAAGATGTGATATTATTGTCATAATAAGCAGAGATGCCAAATAAGTAGTTCAGTTGAAAAAGAAAGCAGATACGGAATAAGTAAAGTATATATATGAATAAGGTTTCTGGTTTTGACGTTACATTTGCTTAAACAAAACTTGGAACGAATAAGTTTGTCCTCCATGACTATTTCTTATGATGTGTATCTTGTGGTTGAATTGAGAAAGTCAAATAATCAAACTGGGTTGAGTGGAGAGGTAAGTAATGCAGTTTAAGAGAAACTAATGGAAAAACTAAGAAATTTTGCATTACAGCAGGAAAGTCAATCTGGCCGCACCGGAAACCAGTGGGAAAAACATCAACAATGCTCGTGCTAACACCATACCAAGAATGGACTCTTTGGAAAATGGAATTTCTGCACACCCAAAGGAAAAGTTCACAGCCAAATCTGATTCTGCAGTTGGAGATCTTTCCAACTCTGTGGGATTGTCAAGAGCCAATAAAGAGAGAGGTAAAGTGCAAATACGCCAAATTTTAGCATGTCGCTATTATACGAGAGTCGAGTGCTCTTATATCGTCAGATCTCATATAATTGAGATATATCTCCAATTTGTATTCTAAAAGACTCTCCCAACAAATTTTCACTGTACCACTCAGATTTTAACCTGAAGCCGTACTTATTTCAACTTTATGAGTTGGAATACTCAAATATTGCTTTGCTGTTCAATAATACATTTTCACATGAATTTTAATCAGCAAAATGTAAAACACTGCCTTGGAAATTCTACTTTGGTTATAACTTTCTACAATATTATGCGTGGTAGTCTTTCCAGAACAAATTGAGGTGAAAGTTTCCCCATGGAATAAAATATAAGTATCTTATATAAATCATGCAGACTTAAATAATGATTCAAATTCTCAATGTACAACCTAAAGGTTGAAAATGACGAACTTCTATGTACAAAACACAATTAGGTACTTTGGAATGAAAATTTCACAGAGAAACTGACGATGAGTTTTAATTTGCGTCAGTATGGTCTATAAATAGTAGTCTGCTGGTATAGCTGCTAATTACGTGAAGTACCTGTGTAAGTACAGCTATATCCTATCTATCTGTATAGGTATCACCTTTCGTCTTGACTGAAACATTTATTCTACATATAGCTGCACTATAATAACCGTGAAAAGATTAAATTTCCTGTGCGAGTACCTTGATTAGCACAAGTAATGAAATTCCCTAAGGTAAAACGTAAAAGCCAAGAAAGATGCATTTACACACAGACAGATACACTGATGAAGTTCGTACTTGTATAATTTTCCTTTCCCCTTATATACAACTTTATTTCTGAATGAGTCGACTTTAGAAGAAATGAGTAATGAAGATGGAACTGAACTGACAACGCTCCATTTGTAAAATAATCAGTGATAGATAATGCTATTTGCTTTACTACTCCCGGCCTTCACTCACTACTGTAAACCCAGAAAAATTCCATGAGTTCTATATACAAGAGAATATATGAGAAAATAATTAGGAATTAGAAAGTTGGGCTGTTCTTGTAAAAAGCGTGTGAGTGGGTGTTCTGAGATACTTAGGTGTTCAATTTTGAAAAAATCGATGTGTCTGGCTGGAGTCTGCGACGAGATGTCTTTTTAACTGACACAACCACCATGATCCATCATTATAATATTATTGGCTTCTTTTTTCATTAGTAGTGACACAAACAGTGTTCAAAACTTTCTAGACGGTGAAAGTTGTATGTGGTAGTAAATACAAAGTTGAGTTCTATTATTAGATAAATTAACATTTAATGGTTTTCAGATTACATGCGATTTCCACCATACCAAGGATCTACATCCGCCAGATACCAAAGGCAACGACGAAGTTCTCATATTCCTTCATTAGAACAGTAAGACTCAATTTCGAACAATAATATAAATACCAACCCTCATTTTCTCATATCTATACCCGAATTTGGCATGCATTCTTCTTTATACGTACTTTACATATGGTTTACATATAGGTAATTGCAGGCATGGTAGAAGTTCATTTGATTCATGGAAAATCCTTTAGAATTACGATTTCGTAACTAATTGGACTTTGTAGTTGTAGGATTATGATGTAATATTATTAGTTGGAATTTGTGATTGCAAATGTGTTATTTCGAAATGACTAGGCTTATTGCTGTGGGAGTAGAGTGGGAAAGGAGTGGAGCCATGTATACATAAATAAGAATGTAAATGGACTGTGAAACTATTGAATTATTTGCTAGAATTATATCGGATAGTAGGTTGGAGGCGGAATTGCGAGCTAATGCTGACTTCGCCCTACCCGATGAACTGGAATTCGATTTGAATAAGAATGCGGATCGAGCAGCACTTTCCGAGTTCATCAAAATGCTTCGTACACAGGACAATCCCACTTTGGTTACTGTTGAACAATCACCCCTAGTTAAAAATGTGCTGGCGGATTTTAATGAGGATGATGAGTTTCCGAATGAACTGGACCATTACACTCGAAAACAACATCCTTACGGATTCGAGTTAGTAGACAATAATCAAAGACCTTCGGATCAGATTTCTCTCATTAGCTCCGCCGCGGGAGTCAATTTACCCCACCGTCAACGCAATCAACAAACAAACGGCTTTCTTGATGCACCTGCTCTCATTCCTTCGGCTTATGATTCTTATGACGCCAACTCTATACTGTCTATACCCATGGCACTCAGAGAGGAAGATACTCCAGGTAAATACTAATTAAGACAAACAGTACACCCTTTCTACTACATATATACCTACATATATGTAGTAAATACAATTTCCCAAGCAGAATTCACTATACTGTGAAATATAATTTAATATAATTATTATTTTTAATACTGAGATGATTCTGTGCTAGAGTACCTCAACTAACGTTTGTTATAGCCGCTAAATCAACATCAAAATTATGGAAATCAGAAGCAATTATTACATGCTATTATCTGTATAAACTTTTATTAATACAGAATTTGCTCAAGTAATTAAATTGCATGCGGTTGTTTTTGTGAGCAAACAAAATTAATATTCAATAATATTTAATAGAAGAGAATTCTGTACAGAAAGTTGGTGTCAGTTTCAAAGGGTTTGTTATATGTAGGAAAACCAGATATAGGTATAGATAGGCAGATCTTTTGTATTTCAAATCTGTAACACAAAAATCCGATTAAGTGACCTAACCAATTTAGTGGGCAGGCGAACGCTTAGATAATAATTTACACAATATTGTTGTACTTGTATTAAAAACGACATGGTTTTTTGAAAAATATTTTTGTTATTTAGTAGACGACAATTGGTTGGACGAGGCGGTTGCTTTGCAAAGTCATTCGAAGACTCGCCGGGCTGGAAATCCTGTTGCAATGAGTATGGGCTTCAGCTCATCTCCGATTAAATCCCATTTCCGAATGTTGCGTTCCCTTCGAAAGCCTGCAAACCGGGATATGCGCTTTACTAATCCTGAGCCCGGGTATTTCGGCTCTATCTATCCCGTACCTGCTCGGAGACTCATGCAGAAGCGACAGGCTTATAACATGTAAAAGCAACGCTGATAAGAAATGACACATTTACGGTCAGTTTATTGTAAAATGTCCGAATGTAAAAATATGTTGCTGATGAAAAGGAAAACAACTTGTTCTCTCTAATGTACCTATACTGTACTGTACTTACTATGTGTGTAAATTAAATGTGAATCAAATTATATTGCTATAATTATTCTTCTTCCTTAAAAATTAGTCACATAAAATATTATGTAATGAATATACTAAATGTATTTGTAAATTCAAATGTACCATGACTGTATTTACCATTAGTGTGTAAAAGCATGAAGAATATCTTGCAATTCTGACTTTCTCTCCGCATAAATAGCACTTGTAGAATATTATGTCAATACTATTCCTAGTCACTATTACATAGAAATATTACTCAATATATTAAAATATGATAAGTAGTAATGTGTAGTATAAGCACAGTAAAACTATAGAATCACAAATAAATACAGAAATTGTCTTTTATTATAAAATATGTTATGAATTTTTTTCCAGCAAATAAAAGTTCAATTTCATTTGCTATATGTGTTGCTCTATTTAGTGTAAGAGCCACAGGGGGACAAGGCTAAACCATCTTCCCATCCCTTTGCTAACAGTAAGTTATGAGCATTTAACCTACTAAATGCTTAAAGATACAACAAGAATGAAAACACTTGTAGTCATCCTGGTAATTACATATAACAGGATCATACAAAGTCTTAATGGCAAAATAAAATAATAATTTGATTGTGTATTGTAGGTATCATAGTCTCTTATGCGGATACATAATGTATGAAATGACAATGAACTAGCGATCTAAAATAAAATTACATTGCAATTAATGAATATACATTTCTATTGATTTGTTACGGCTTTAATTGTCCTAATTGCTAAAGTCCATAATAAATTTAAATGGGTATAGTGGAGAAAATTAGTGCTTAATGTTTTTCTTGAAAAAGTTACAGAGGATGAATTAGTTAATTAAATTAATTAATTATAGTAATAATTTATTTTGTGTTTTTAAAATTAATAATATTTTAGTACCTATAGGCATATGTGTGTACGTACCTTATGTAAAGCATAATTTATAAATGTCATTACGTGTATAATGTCAACTGTGGTGTTTAGAGTTACAATAAATTCGATTTGGTTGCAGAATTGATTTCGTTCCTGAATAAGTTTATTTTAGATTCATGAATACATTCGCTAATGGTGTGTCCTTATTCCTTTTCCTTGTATTGCTTTTGTAATTAATTTATTCACGATTCTCTTTTCTAGTAGGATTCTCTTTTCTAGTAGGATTCTCTTTTGCTGCAAGTTTTGAAGGAAATAGCATTTTGGATGTTAGGATGTTCAAATAAATTCGGAATGAATAGAAACGAGTAGGTTAAGTAACTAGTGAAAGTACATGCACACAAAATAAACAAAAGCAACTTTGTCTGCATTAAACTTCTCCTTCCTGCCTGCTTTCTTACAAAGTTTTAGAACACACGCATACACACGTCCGTACTTAGGAATTACAGCCTTCGAAGTACAACTAACTGCAAAGAAGAAAGCTTTTATTGCACAAAATGTTTTATTATGCTGAATCACGTACGACACGACCAAAGAAACTCTTTATACTTATATAAAGATCTAGTCCATAGAATTTAATTAATTACATTAAAATCTTACTGCGCTTCGATCGCTTCAAAGAGTTCTTAACGTTAATTTTGTATTACAATTTGTATAATGGACAGTAGCAAGGACGTATCTACATAAAGACTCACCTGGCTTAGGCCTAGTAACACCCCCCCCCCCTCTCCAGATTCGGGTAAAAAGGATTATTTGACCATGCCAAGAAATAATATTTATTTACGGTCGAAGTTCGCAAATTTGTTCATTTTTTCCCTTTGAGCTTAATCAAGCCCCTTCATTAGAAAATCCCAGCTACACCCTTGGACAGTAGCATTGTATAAAATGATTCTTATGTAAATGGTACGGGTAGATAAGTAAATGATACATTCATTCAATTATATAAACGCTTAGTTAGACTTTCTTCAAACTTAAGATGTAATGAGTCAACATTCATTCTGTCTTTGTGCACAATGTAGCTGAATAAACAAAGAAATGCTTTACGACTTAAATTCAACAGGTTTTTCTGAGACAAGTTTTGTATAGGCACTGTATGAGACCTAATATGCTTATTGTGTATAGATTAGATGCATATTAAATGCTAACTTTTAGATACAGTAACGGGTACGTGTTTTAGAGAATATTAAAATCACAAGAATTCTCTTTTGGCTTGGCAAATATTGAAACAATGTGGTTGTACTTCAAGATTTTGCGTTTTATGAATTTCTCTAATATTATAAAGCCGACAGTCATGAAACAATTTAATTTGCCAGCTCAACGAACACTTGTGCAAACCGTTGATGCTGAAAGAGAAAGGAGCTTCAACCGCTTTATAATATTATACATGTACTGCATATACTTTGGAATGCATGAAACCGAAAAGGAAAGCAATAAGGATTACATTATACGGCTCAATACATTTTATTTGCGCTAGGAATTTGGTTCGAAAATACTACAAGCATTTGCTTTCTACGTCTTGTTGCAGATTTGTATTGTAGTTTGTAGTGGCAGTTACGTCACGTCTATTTATAACTGACCTAGATGTTATCACTGTCACCTCCCCTAATGTTTAATACCTTACACAACCATTTTGATGCGTAATTTTCAATGTTTTCCGCAAATTATGAATTTAATTTTGCTTACTTTTCTGGTGCATTAGTAACATTAGTAGAAAAAGTTAGAAACAAAGCAAAACAAAAATTACAAGTACAAAAACAATTAAAACTATCGAAAACAAAATTATTTGCGTTTCTGCTTTTGCACTGTGTTTTTAAAAATGAACAGTTTTTTACAGGTCTCAAAATAAAGTGAAATATTTTGTGAAGTTGTAATACATATACTAACTACTAACTAGTATATACTTGAATTGCAAATGTCTTAACCACAACATGCAGATTAACTGCATATTTTCATAATGAAATTATAATCTCTTCTTCAACAAAAAACACGCATTAAGTATTTTTCATGGTTCTGAATCTTTGTTTTGGAAAAGACTTTTTCTACTCTACTGTTTTGGAAAAGACTACTTTTTCTGGAATAGAATCTCATACAAAGTGCTTCTCTGAATTAATTTGTAATTCTATCCCTGCTCAATTCAACACAATATAGCCTTTTCCCAGAAACCATAATGCTGCTATTCCAAAACAAAGAAAAAACTACAAGGACAAATTATTTCAGTCTATAAATAAAATTCTGCCTCTTTCATATCAGTAGGATGCAGATACATTACAGACAAAGTCCTCTTGCTACACGTATATTGTTTACCTGTCAAGGAACTCGGTACTCAACAACTTTGTTATTTCACTTACACCCACACAGACAGTCCCATTGTATTTGTATAAATTGGCAGAGCAATCCTGACAGGACATGATCCATCGTAAACATAATTCGATAATAGGCAATGGCAAATGTGACTTCTAAAACTTCACTGAAAACAATCTTGTTTTGCTTGTCTTCCTATCTATGATCAAAGCATATCGTAACTAAAAACAAAATGAGTCTTGGAAAGATACTTACAATAAAGTCTATTATGCAAGAAGAGATGTCTTTTGAACAGCACAAGATGAAATCAATAAAACCAGGCTAACTAAACGCGTTGAACGAAGATTCAATAAACGTACAGGTTGTTGTTTGCTTCCCTTATTTATTTTCTTCCCACTTACTTCTCTCATACTCAACGACACACGAATACATGTATACAACAAAATAATTTCCTTCAAATCTTTTTAAAGGTAGATGCTGTCTCTTTCAACTTGAAGATTATGAACAAGAAAATGTTTTACTGGATTTAATTCGCTATTTGAACAAGGTAAAATATTTATGGCTTGTTATATCAACTTTTCGCCTACCACATATGTATACAATACACCAGAGAACATCTACAGTATGAGTAATTTTTTATACAAGGTAACCCATTGAAAAAGTAACACCCACGCAAGCAAAAAAAGAAGGAGAGAACACAGAAGAGACTTTCTCATTGCCTTCGGATATTATGAAAGTGAATAAAACTCTTAATTTAAATTGCGAAAACGATTAGCAACTTTGCATTTAGTTTGCGCATTTACTTTGCAAAGAGATATGTTGTGTAGGTTGTAAGTAGAGATGCTCAAAATGTGACAATAGTATTTTGTTACATAAAAAAGTTTGTAGGGAAAAGCTTTTTGTCACGTTTTTCATTAAGCAGTACAGGAACATTTTTTGCTAGAGCGGATTATGTTCCTTGAGCAGTACAGGATGAAGGAAACGTTATTAAATATTATGTAAGTGAAGTGTCTACTTAAGCAGGTACCTATATAGTACCCATGTACTTACTTTTGTAGAAATAAATATCAGGGATCGTATTTATTTATATTTCACGTGTGTGTAGTAAACTAGTTTACATAAAACACTTGAGTCGAATTATCTATAAGCATCTCGCAGTCAGCAGGGTTATATATTGCTGTGTGAGTACAATAGAATTTGCTTTTTGATGTGAGAACAAATAAAAATTTTTTTTAGGGAGGAACAAGAGAAGAGTTGAAAGTGAAAATAAATGCATTTTACTACATGGACGAAGCAGATCCGTTTGTAATGCTTTCTTTAGTAATGCTTGCTTTGATATATGCTAGCAGTTCTAATTCTACATAAAGATACTTTTAAGCAATTATAAACATCAAAGAGAAACGTTTTTCATCATTTAAGTCGTCGCTGCCTGTAATTTTGGAGGTTGAGTGTTTATTTGTGCCTTGAAGCTTGTATAGCTTGTATAGTGTCACTACTACTTAACTAGAATAATATTGTACTTGTTTCACAATGTGACATGGTCTATGTGTACTATACTGTGATTGTTCATCTCCTCGGCCATCTCTCATTCATATCTGTGTGGAATGGGAATCAAATGCGTCTGCTCATCATCCGTGTACATTGATGAACAGTTGTGTAATGCTGCTCTTTCCAACACAATAAACGTACATGAAATATTACTGTGTGCAAATAAGAATAAATGCGTGGGCTAAAATGCAATAAAAGGAAAATCTTTCACTCTTTTTTCCGAGAGAGTTACTCTGAAATCTGAATGAGACAGCAGCCACTTTCAACACTCGAGATTTTTCATTTCCGCCTAAATTCACACACAGGGTAGAAATCTCAAGTTTAACAAATTAAAATATTTACATCTGCAATTTCAACAGATTTGTTGGAAATATTATCTCAATTTCTGAAAAGTCATATTAAATTCAAACGATATTCGACAGCAAATTCATATTTTGGAATTTTTGTTACCTAAATCAGTAGAAACTTTTGAATAAATTTTTATTTAATACTGTATATAAAACTAAAAGAAGAATTTCAAAATTTTAAGGATAATAATAAACAACTAATCCTAAAGGTTTGTCATTACTTTCACTTCTAGAAAGTTTGGGTTTATAAGCGACAAAGAAAGCAAATGAAAATGGATCAATTTTGGTTGCTAATTTTGCTTTCTGTGTGCATCAATTTGAGTTCCACAATAAGTGCTATGCCTCAGCCGTCGGGTATTGGTAAGCATAATCATTATCCACACATTTTTACCTTCTAAAAGTTTAAGAAAATGAAGACACTGTTAGTAAAAATCTATTTCAGGAATTTCTTCTACTTTCTAAACGATTCTGATTCTTCTTGTAAATAATTTTGTGTACCTATACAGATAAATCTTCTCACCCAATAATTGACTCTGTGGAACAAAGAGAGATTCAACCTACTCAAAGGAAACTTCCAAGTGGAAACAATCTTGAAAACAGCAAAGGGTAACTCTATTTCATGATTATGTTCATTTTGCTACTTTATTTTATTGTGCTGCTTACTGAGATTACATGCATAATTCATGACTCATTGTGTTTCCTTCTATACATCCAATAAAAATGGAGTAACGTTAATAGTAAAATTATTCTACTAAGTTTTTCAGTAGAATGAGACAAATCTTTATTGAATAATTCATCCACAACATTCAGGTCTTCCCAACACCTTTCCTGGCTACATGTAGGCGTAAAAGCATTTAGTACAGGCAAAGGGAATAAATAAAATAGTTTCCTCTCGCTTTACTTCAAAAGAGCAATATCAAGCACGGGAAATATTTCATCAGTATATTACTTACAACAAATAAAGAAACCTAAGTAATTAATTGTTAGTAATTTTTATAGTGTGGAGAATCTAAGTTTAAGGCTGATAATTTTACTATGTATATTCATTGCTTATCATCATTGGCATCATTAAACTATCATGTTACTGCTTAGATCTAGAACAAATGCACTATACAAATTATTTAATACAGAAACAACGCTGCGACAGCATCAATGACTTTACGTACCGAAATTCCAGTAGCAATACCCAATTACAAATACGCTCCAGTTGAAAATACTCAAGGTGAGACAAAATATTTATGTTATGTTCATGATATTCTTTTTGCAAACCTTGCATATATAATATCACACTCCACTGACTCCACTTTAGTCTAATAAAGTATTTCATCAGTATTATTTTTTTTAATGCGAAGATGAAATAATATGTGATTGTCCAAAGTACAAAAACTGAATTACTTAAAACATGCAGGTGTGGGCGGGCAGAATTCTCCCGTTTTCAATCGTATGAGACGTAGTAATGAACCACAAAGGTACTTTGCCTACTTGCAATACCAACAACCGCTTAGTCTCGTACCAACCGCTTATAGCTGTAGTATATGTACTGTCACTGTCATTTTTCATGCAATTTTACTTTATTTGTTTCATACAATTTTTCCCGTTCTGTAATTTGACGTCTTTAGTAGCCTCAGTGTACCTAGGTAATGTAGGCATCTTATAAGGACACTCTTTTAATAGAGAAATTGTCCGATGACATTTTGTTTTAAGAAATCCATCGTTTGCAAATGCGGACTACTTGCGTTCTCTGCTTTCATCGCAAGCTTCTGGGGGACAAACTGGTCGGGACTATTCCCAGTTGCTGACAATGTTAGAGGGACCACCCAGATATGATGCAAACGCTCTTAGCGCCGGTGGGGACTTCGACGATAAAGATGACGAACCCATTGAACTTTACTACGGAAAGAAACCACAGTCTCTAGATGCTCTTCATGCCGACGGTGGAAATAACAAAGCAAACCATTTCAACAACCAATATGGTATATCTTCTGTCCCTTCCGCTTTTAGAACATTCGAATCCAAGAAATCTAGAGTTAGCCTGCCAACCGTATTTGGTTGCCAGGCTAACTCTAGATTTCTTGTTCGAATCATTATTTTAAATGCGTCCTTAAACATGGCTCTTTAGAAAAGGACCCCTATTTAAATTTATTTAATCCTTATAGGTAGATGGAAATGAAAATGTTGCCTGAAGCAGATCATTTTGAAAAAATATTTACAAATTGTATTTTTATTTTTGGCTTATGTATTTTTAGACGATGAGTGGGAGGACATTCCAATTTCTCTTCACACCAGCCATAAAAATGGACGACCAAGGAAATATCCACGGACCAAGGTATTATCTTATACAGAAGAAGAATAATAATGATTCTTATTGAAGAATTATCTTATACAGTCCGATGTCCTAAAAGAGAAACACATTTACACAAATTCATGTATACAGTTGCACGATGAAGCAGATGGATTTTATCATGGACGGCAGTTGCTGAGGAACTTGCAATACATCAACTCAGGAATACCCGTGTACCGTCGTTACATCCTCTAGAAATACACGTCCATTCCAGGATCACAGGACCTAAACCTTTAATAGAGAGATATACAATTGTAGTAATTAAAATTGTACTGTGAATTGTGAATACATCACCAGTAACATTATATCATTATCAAATTATAGTATGATAACCTTCATTCCCTAAGCATAATTGAATGAAAAGCTGTGGAGAGGATTATTGTTCTTTTATGGAAGCTGACTAATTCCTTAATATGAAATCCATATAGTCAAAAACAAACTACATGATTTAGTACACATGGAACTTAGTACCTATACATATCCCTGCACTATAACATGCTGTATAATTAATTTATGTGGTTAACTCTCCTGAACTATTATTGATTATTGTACTAAACTCTGCATATACATACAGCACAGCAAGTAATTCCAAAGGAAAATGCAACCGAAATTTAGTTTCATTGCATCACTTATTTTATTAGACCATTACTTATAATTATTTCACATACATTTCATCATTACAAGTATTTGGATTGAATTATTTATCATGTTAATTGTTTCTGGTCTTTGTTAAACCATTTCATAATTCCATTTTTCAGTTTTGCTCAATCGTCTCTGAAGAAATTTTCGCATTGGTAGTTGATGCTGTCTCAGGGGTAGCAGAGGCTGCTTTTGTTGTCGTCATCGAAGACTCAGGAATAGTTGTTTGAGTTGCACCAGCCATTAAATCCAAAATTGATGGTTTAGGGGGAATTTTACGATTAGATTTACTCTTTTTACCTCTGGCAGTTTTCTTTTTGATTTTTGGAACCTCCACATCTCGTTTTTGACCTTGGCGTTTGGCAAATCTGTATACAATGGACAAGCAATTACTGAGAAAGTTAATATGTAGCATAAAATTAAAATTACTAGCTACAGACTTTTTTGTGATTTGTACACTTGAGTTTTATGAGTTCACTTGAAAAACTAAAACTACTAAAGTAAAAGTATAATATTTACTTTATTCGAATCTTGGGAGGCAGACGCTTTTTGGACGATGTCTGTTTAGGTTCAGGAACACCCAAAAATCTGTAATAAAGATTTTGAGTATCCTCATTGGCTTGGAAAAACGACAAAACTCTGGCACGCAAGTTTGGAAACGCTCCGAGTAATCTGCTTAGCATGGTAAGGGAACACTGCTCCAAGAAACAAATTAAATGATTTCAGTGCATACTACTCTTATAGAAAATATTTTTTCTGGAAATTATTTAAACCTCGTATTTCTCCGCCGTGAATCGATGCTGCAATTCTCTCTCAACTGCGTCTGCTTGAGCTGCAGTCTAAAAAATTAAATACATTCACTTTATGTGGATAAAATAACAAGTAAAAGTTTTTGCTTTTTTCAATTGGTCTTTTGTAGTCTTAACGTATTTTAACTCACAAGGTAACTTTTTACTTCTCTTGTAATGCGACTGGTCAAAGAATTCCATCTTGCAATTTTATCCTCCTGTCTGTACAATTCAGTTTGTGCAGAAGACGCATTACGCATTTTCGAATCGCAAACTAATTTTAACGAATAAAATTCCTGTTGGACAGCATGAACTTTCGTCTCCAATTCATTAATTTCTGTCTGTATACTAATCTTTGCTCTCTTCGTTTGATTGTTAGTAACGAAAATTGATCTTTCCAAATTTTCCAAACGTCGCGCATAAATAAGTTCACTAGCTGGAGGTATAAAAAGTGTTATAATTAGTATAAAATACATTTTACGCGTCAATGGAAAAGTAACTCATTAATTTCTCAGATAATTATTTTACAGTTGTCGGCAGCAGGAGAAATGCTAGTTTTGAAATTTTCATTGCAAGAATTCATGATCGTCAAAACATTTTCGAGACCTTCCAGCTCTTTATATGCCACATCAATACTCTCTTGCCATCTGAAAACTTCCCTGTCACAAACAATCAAGAGCAAATTTCATTTATAGTCCATTATAATAGAATGCTAAAAGTTTTAACAACAATCTATCAGATTTTACTTGTTTAAAACTTCCCGATCTCGTGCAGCCTTCCGGACTTGATATGCGAATGTTTGTTCCTCAGGATCAGCGTTTTCTGGTCCCATCATCATCTTTGATGTCATATAAAATCTAGAAACCAATTAAAACAAACTCATAATCAAATCAATGTGACCAAAACATTTATTACTATCATGCATCTAATATGCCATATATTTACAAATACGTCTTATATTAAGTGGTAGTAGTACCATTACACCCACGCCTCCTTTACAAGAGGAAACGAAAGAGTAAATTACAGTGTCCTAGTCCTGAGTGTGAGCAGTAAATAAATACAAAAATAGGAAGAAAATAATATTGTGGTGAATTGTAATTACCTTCCCTTTAGGCGGTCCGTGTAATTTCTGATTTCCCCGATCTGAACGTTTAATTTGTTGATGGCTGCCCGCAGAGTTTTTAATTTGCAATCATTCATAGCATTATGAACATCTATCTCAGAAGTTCTCTCTTTGACAACCTAACAATCGCAGTATTACAGCGTTAAAGCAGAAACTTAGAAATATTGCTATAATCGTGGTATTTTTGTTTTATATAAAGAATTCCACAATATTAAGCGAAGCGATTGTAAATTATTAGGTATATTATAATACGTATAATACAATGTGGTTTCATGGAATACGCTACATGCAATCATGTAAATTATAAACAAGGTTAGGCATATGTATATAATTTTACCGTTTCCACAAGAGCTCGATGTTCAGAACGTCCTCCAAGTTCCTCTCTTGTGCTTTGTCTGGCCCGATCCAATCGTTTTAATGAAACTTGCAGAAGACTGTATCTAATCTGAATATCATGAAAATCTCTAATGCTCTTTTTGAGTAACTTCGCATTTCTGCAAACAACAAGTTCAAAAATTAACGCAACTTTTAAATATATTAATAAAATGCTTTCATCCAGTAAGCAAACAATAATAAACCCTTTTAACATTAGTTTACTTTTTTCCAATCATGTCCACTTCAAAGAGAGCAAGTTTTAAACTTTTTCTTTCGTCATTGTAAAGTATAATCTCTCTTCGTGTTTTCTTTTCATGATCTTTTAGAATTTCAAGTTCCTTTGAGACAAACTTGTGTTCTTCTTTTAATTGCATCTCTAATTTTCTATTTGTAACGATTTTGTCTTGCAAAGCAAAGTAAGAAGGGTCGATATTGTCATGCTCAATTCGGCTTATTCTTGTTTCAAGGTTACTTGCGTCCAAATCCAACCGATAAATTTTGCTAGACCTCTTTGCCAACTTAAATGGAAATGAGATATATGCAATTTCCCATAAAAAGTTAATCATTTTAGTAAAGCAAAACAGTTATGTATTCTACACAATCAACTTACGTAGTCCAAGTTGGAAATGATTTTTGTGTTTAGAGTTAAAGCAGATGTCTTGATACGATGAAGTCTGGTTTCGACACCTGTGATATCTCCTTGTATAACAACCTTCTCATTACTTCTTTCCCAGAAAAATTGTTGAACCCATTTTAATCTGTTGGCATGATTTTCAAAATTGTCTTCTTCAGCTTGAATAATATTCTCTGCTTCCCTCACGTACTCTTCAGATGACTTCGTTGTGCCTAGAACATCTTTACGCTTTTCTCGCAGCGCTTTCACAAGTTTTTCCAATGAATCAATTTCTTTTTTGCTGCGTTCTAACTGCTTGTCCAGTTCTTCAGCTTTCTGCAGAGCTAATTTCTCGTGATGCGCAACGTTATGAAGTTCAGAGTTTAAAGTTGTGTACAAAGTTAAGTAGTTAAAAAGAGCGTCGCTATCTTCTGAAAGTTTGCTACGAATCGCAGAGACTATTCGATCAAATTCAGCCATTTTTCTTTCCGTTCCTCGAATGGTACATAATTCTTCCTGTAAACGTTGTTCTTTCATCTGAACGTGGGTACCCATTTCTTTAACGTTTTCACGCATAGCGTAATATTCCTGTATCAAAATCAAACGATATTATTGCAACCATAAACTTTACAGTTTAAAATAAATATATCAACTTTTCTTACTTCAGCAACTTCTTTCATTAACTTGTCTTTATTTCTCATCGCGCTTAAGGTTTTCGACCACATGGCTATCATTTCCTGACGCTGTTCATGCACTTTACGATATTCCATAGACGCTCGATTGAACTGTTCTTGGCATTTGGCAGTGTCCATAGCTTCATGATCCAAACGATATCTGAGCAGTTTTCGTTTCGCTCCCAAGTCCACTTGTTTTGTTTCGTTTTCCTAAATGAAAATTTCCATTTAAAAATAAACATAAATCATATCTTCAATCGTGATAATAATAATTTGAAAAAACATTGACATAACGCTAATATTATATTAATTCTTCTCACATATGTCAGTCTGTCGTCAGATATTTTGAATTCTCCAACTGCATCGATTTCAGCTTCAGCGGCTGCAGTTCGCCGTTTGTAAGTCTCGAGAAGCTTCTGATCGTATGCCACGATCTCGTCAAGTTCAGCGATAGTTTTACTTCGGATTAACAGCCGTTTCTGTTCGAATGAGAAATTATTTTTACATAAATATTGTTTCTCATGCAGTATGAATGGAAGGTTAAGTTACAATTAGTTTAACTTACTTTTTGCTCATGGTTTCTTTTCTCCAATTCTTCAGTCATGACAATATCGTTCAACTTTTCATGCAAGACTTTGCTATGAACACGTTCTGCAATGCTGACCAAGTTTTCTGTAACTTTGATATCTGACTTTTTGTACGAAATAAGAGTCTATATTGGAAAACCAAAATTCATGTATAAAAACAGCCTTAGGTATATTTACTAGGATTTAAAATATATATCTTTGCGATTTGTAAAATTTGTATGAATGAAATGCACCTGGTGAGCATTTAAATCCTCACTGATGCGCTGGAAATTGCTCTTTAAAGTTACACAATGTTCAACATGATCTTGAAGCTCTGAATGCAATCCCAGCACTTTTTTCTGCTTCTTGTCCAACTAGAAGTTAGTTAAACAATAATATTGAATAATACAAATAAATGTTGACCTTTCCTTCCAGAATTAGACTTCATTGAACAATGTTAAGAAGGTATGTCTATTTGAAATTAAAAATCTTACTATGTGTTCAAGCTGTTGGTTTGCTGGGCTGGCGAAGGGAATATGAAGGCCTAAAACAAGGGCAAAACAATTTTAGTAATTTCATATGAAATATAATTAGTACTAAAATGCAAAAAAAAAGGTAATAAAATTATATTATTAGCTTACTCAGGCAATATTGGATTAAAGTGAGTTAAATGTTACTAACCATTTGCCCAACCAAATTTTCGAAATTTTTGCAAAATAGTTCTACCCACATCTGACTTAGGAATAAATTCAAGAGGTACTTCTTCCTTTAATTCGTTTTCAAAGAAGTCTAACGGATTACTTTCTTCAACACCAGTCTGGATTGACATCGCGGACGGATTAGTGGTTTTAGTCTCGTTCTGCATAGTTTTTGCTAATTATTCAAAAAAACTATACCACGAACTTTATAAATGATGGTATTCTTCCCAATCGTATGAACTGTCCAATAACTAATGCTTGTGCTTTCTACGGAGTAAATACACCATTTCATAAACTGCGACAGAAATTAATTATTCTCCTGGACGAGTATGAGATTTCTAAATGAGATGTGACTACTGATGAAGTTCTCCTGGCCAATATCATTGATTATAATAATAACACTATAAGCCTTTTTTACCTAGGGGACCAAATGAAAATGAATTAAAATCCAGAAAAATAATTTTCATTCAAAGAAAAGTACCAATTTTTCATATTATTGAATCTTTAAATATAGTTACATTTTGTACAAATGCACAAAGTCTTTTGTTGAAAGAAAATTAATAGTGTCACTCATTACATTACATTATATCCCACGTACATACACGATAATATTGCTTCAGATTCAGAATCAAACACATGTACGCTTTGGGTTGGTAAAGGACAACTTACGATTTAATTATTACTGTTAACGCTCCTGATTCAAAGGGTTTTCGGGAGACTTCTGCCATTCATTAAATATCATTTGTTTTAGCTGTGACAGACGCAGTGATGGATTTTCGGCTTTTAAGATCGGTAATCGTGCTTCTTCAAAAGCTGCATAAGCAGCTTTCATTCTTCTTTCTGGATGTTTATCGACTGATTTGGAACTGTCGTCCACCGACAACATTTTTAGGGCTTCGTCAACTGTAGTGGCTTCATCATCCGGAGCGTCCAGTCTATTTAGATTTTCGACAATGGGAGCAGGTTTAGGGGCCTTTGTTGCGGCCGCAGCAGATTTACGAGCAGCAGCTTCCCGTTTTTCTCTTTCAGCTGTGATTTGTGCCTGGGTAATCTTTGCGGGGGCTTGCTTTGACTGAACTACAGCTAAAGCATTTAATTCTTCTTCAGCTAATTGTTTGGATTCGTTCTTTTTTTGAACTTTTTCGAGTTTCTTCTTCTCCAGTTCTTCTTTTCTATTTTGTTTTTTAGCCAGTCCTTTATCATCGTCTGCCCAGTATGCGTCTTCTGCTGCTTTTAGTTTCTTGTCCGCCTCGGCTTGACGTGCAGAATTTTTTCTTGCTTTGGCTTCAACAGCTTTAGTGTTTTCTCCACTTTTCTTCGGCATAATATAATGTATCTATATTTATTTACAAACAAATCAAAAATCAGAATAAGTTAACTACTATAATCACATTACTATCACATTATCTTTCGAGTTTCGACTACTGACTATATAGTTAAGTTAAATACCTGAATCAGCTGTTCGGTAACAATGCTACGTTACAGCTACAAAGGTTTGCAGATTTAATTAGTTTTGGATTGGTTAGTTATAAATACTGCAAAATAATTGTCACAACTATAATTTGAATACTTTTTAATCCCTGTTTGTGTCAATTTTGTATTTACTGATGTAATAAAAAAGTGTGATGATATCAGCCACAGACAAATCACACAATTTCACAACACAACTGTTGTGGATTTGCGATTGAATTGAAACGAATCTTATGGAAGTGATGAGTCACGTGTTTTCTCCCAAATATCCTGTCATATGAGAACTAGTGTACGGAATAAAGATATCCATTCTGCGAACTGCCAAAACAATTCGCAATTTTGTATAGATTATTGCTGTTAATTGCAAGCAAAAAATTAACAGCCGTTATTTGTTTTGTTGTTTAATTTGTGTTTAATTTCACACTTAAGTCTATCTCTCTTGTAGTGAATCCTCCAAAACCAATTTTGCAAGTTCGTCGATTGCATTTAAATAGTTTGTGTACAGGTATTTTGTATTTATGGCCCAGTTTCCAACTGGTTGTGTTAAGTAAGTATTTATTACCAATTTAATGGATTTCTGTAATAATTTATAATCCAATATTATTACTATTAAATTGAAATAATACATATTAATTTTCATCAAGAAACTAAACCATTTAAAAACGAATACCAAAACCGATAAACTAAATCTATAAATAATAATAGCAGAGTTCAACAATGTAAACTTTGTAAACAATGCATTCAAAATATTTGAAACTGTAAACAAAAACAATAGAGGCTTGAATTGATCAAAACCGTTTTTTACGGATAAATTAACAACAAGGTCTAAAATTTTGTTTTGATTATTTTTGCAGGTGGAATCCAGCGAAGTGCCAATCCACTTTTTGATTTTGTACATATGACATAAACAAGAAACGCAACTTTACGCAAGATACGCAAAACTCGCATAATTCATCAGTTACTGGATGGACCACTAATAATATTTCAAAAGTGATATTCTTCTGAACCAGCAACTAGCAGCTTTCTACAATTTATAGCGAATAGAAGTGAATAAGTAGTAGTACCAACTTCATTTGTTGTTTGTTAGTTATGGACGCTTTCGTCCATTTTTGTTAATCATTTTTGCTCATTTTATGCTTATCGAGAGCCTTTTTTGTACGAGTAATCTTCCTAATCGCTAAGTTTTGATTTCTTGTTTCGGAGTTGTGACTATAGCTGTAATATAAATATGCCTTATAGTACCTTTTCTTGTTAAAGTATACATATCATTAGATATTAATAGGTGATTTACATAATGCTTTTTAAGTGTTTAGTAAAAGATAGCTTTCGAATTATATTTTTAATTTTTGTTGAAAGTCACGAAAAAAAGAAAAATCGTATACTAGAAGCAGCGCTCAATGGTTGCTAAAAGATCCTAACTTTAAGAAGAATTAGAATAATACTGATAGTTTTATGATTGTGACAGAATGATAGAAAAGGTCGTAACAGTTTTAGAGTCAGAAGGAACAAAAGACAGATGTTAGTTATAAAAGCAAGACAAAAACAGAGAAGCGAAGATATTTTCAGGAATTTAACTCTGTAAAATTGCAATTCGATTTTACTCTTACTGCTGTATCGTTTGCATCTGCAATTGCAATCACCTAATGTATTTAAGAAACCTTTGATAACAAAATGACAATGACGACAGTCTCGGAATACTCACCTCCTTCGTATAGTTTTGTTGAACAGATTGATTTCCATGAAATCACAGAATTACAGGCAAGTACACCTCATCACAATCTATCACGCTTATGTATTTACACTTATTCAGCATTGCAATTACAATTTGAATGTTTTCAACTTCTTATTAGAAGTATTTGAGGATATGCTCATTTATTTTATTCATTTTGTTTATTTTTTCAAAACTAGGTGGTTGGGAAAGGCGCATTCGGAGTAGTACATAAAGGACGATGGAAAGGGAGATATATTGCTATTAAGAAGATTGAATCAGAGTCTGAAAGAAAAGCTTTCGCAGTAGAAATTCGTCAATTGTCCCGAGTGTTTCATCCCAACATTGTTAAATTGTATGGAGCATGTGTTGATCCCGTTTGCCTAGTTATGGAATATGCTGAGGGTGGATCTCTCTACAATGGTAACAATTCTTTTGTCGTTACGTAAATGAATAATAAAAATTTAAAAAAACATGGGAAGATTTCTAATGCCATAATATGTCATTTTAAACAGTTTTGCATGGCTCACCACAAGTTCCGTATAAAGCAGCTCACGCTATAAGCTGGGCTCTACAGACAGCTCAGGGTGTTGAGTATTTGCATGGTATGCATCCAAAACCTCTTATTCACAGAGACCTGAAACCGCCTAATTTGCTTCTTATCAATGGCGGAACTGTGCTGAAGATATGTGACTTTGGAACTGCCTGTGATAAGCAGACCTATATGACTAACGGAAAAGGAAGTGCTGCGTGGATGGCTCCAGAAGTCTTCGAAAGTATGAAAAATAAACAAATCTGAATTCCTACGTATTTATAGATCATGTCGTGTGTAGTGTGTTTTCATTAAGTGGGTGGTCACATACTCATCATTTTTATTTGTGTATACTATATAAATTGTTTTAGGTAAATCATACACTGAGAAATGCGACGTATTCAGTTGGGGTATAATTCTGTGGGAAGTTCTGACACGAAGAAAACCTTTCGATGATATTGGTGGCCCTGCTTTTCGTATTATGTGGGCTGTACACAAAGGGCAAAGGCCACCCCTAATACGAAAGTGTCCACCATGCATTGAACGCCTAATGACAGCGTAAGATTTAATGATTTATTTATCATTTTTTGCAAGAACTGTTAATTCACATGTGATGATTAAAATGAGACTCATTTGAGAAATTGCTTAACTTTATAGATGTTGGGATCTAGAACCAAACAATCGCCCTTCGATGGACAGAGTGGTCCGGTTTATGTCAACTATCTGTGAATTCTTCCCTGGTGCAAATGAACAGTTACAATATCCTACGTATCCTGGTATCTCAGAAGGTGAATCTTTACTCAATTGACGTTCTTTTGCATCAAAGCTTTTCTGCAGAGGGCAGTATAATACTTTACTTAGGCAGAAAACGTTACATTGCCAACATTGCCCTTTGTGGAAACACTTTTATTTCTTCACACTAGATCTTTTTATTCTTATTTCATTAACTTCATTAAAATGTTAAAATATGGTCCATAATATATGTTATAGAAAATGACATTCCAAGTGAAACTGAAGCGTCTGAGTCATTTCAAGACGACATCGAACCGTTTTTCAATGACAACCAATCAATTCCAAGTAATTCAAAATACAAATGATTGTTTTTAGTGATTTTCCTTCGTTTATTAACTTTATTGTATTGCTTGTATTACAGAATGCGAAAATCCTGTTAATGGAGTTATTAATTCATCATGTTCCTCATCAATTGGAACTTCTGCAAGTCTTCCTGGCTCTCCTATGAATCAATCTATGTTGGGACCTTTGCAAATTGAAGTCGACAAGGTATTTGTAAACATTTTTTGTACTTACACTTGATTCGTACAAAACTTTGAGCATGTTTATTTTATTACTTGCGTTTACTTTGTATTCATTTAGAATGCCTGGTCTTTCCAAGGAGAAAGTGACGATATTTTGTCCATTCCGGATAATAATAAGCCATCAGTGAAAGTGCTACCTAACAGAGTAATATCTCAACCTCCTGTATTGTTACCACAAAGCTCAAATCAGCACTTGACTCCTCAGTCGTCAAAACCAAAGGTGCATCCTAGGCCAACTGTATTACTCCCTCCTCACACAAGTGGCGCTTCTCACGGTTTTACAAATGAATATGATCGTATGCAAGGTCAAATCAATATCAATGTCAACGCTAAAAATACTAGTAATTCCCCTTCAAGTGGTAATCCGACTGTTTCCAGTACATTGAATTTAGCAAGTCCACTTCAAACGCGAACAAGTCCTATAAAACCTCCACCACCTGTTTTAAAGTTTGGATGGGCCGAACATGTTTTTGGAAATAAGAAAATGAGTCCAACAGTTTCTAACCAAGACTTTCCACCTTTGACTGGTAGATCACCAACCAGACCCGAAACTGACAATTCAGCACTTAGCACAAATGATCATACGGCCTATGGATCGAGAGTTAATCCATCTCCAATAGGTTTCGAAACTCTTTACGGTGATGGAAATACGAATTCATCAGGACAACCAAATCTATCGGCAGCGGCTGTTACCTCTTTTGGTAACATGCACGTCTCTACTGTTTCAAGAAAAAGAGAACCTCAAAAGCCAATCGGGAAGAGACATTCTGAAGATTTAAATCCAATTATAAGAGAAGCATCAGAATTTTCTGGACATTCTGGTTCTGGTACGAGACAAAATTTCAGTGGCAATCTCAGTGGTAGGGGCTCCTCTTTGGAAACGGGTATTAATGATTCTAGTGCTCCTTTTGGACGATTAAATTCGATGTCAGGAATAAGTCGTCCTCAGACCGCTCCATCGGGTGAGTTGTCAGTCTTTGTCTCTTTGTACTTGAAAGTTGAAATATTTGCACTTTAACTTTATTTAATTTTTTTCGAAACATCGATTTCTAATTAATAATTAATTTTTTGATTTCTTAGGTCATAGACGAGCGTTTTCCTACGGAACTGAAAAAGATTTTCTGGGAAATGAATATTCATACAATCACCAAAGTAAGTATAACCTTCCCATTTTTAACCTTTATTCCATTACTGATTCGTGGTACAGTATTAAATGTAGCGTACACTGTATAATAGTAAGTAGGAAAATTTACCTTTTCCTGATTCTGCTTTATCTCAGTTTACTCCCAATTTTATTTCATCAAGCTGTCAATTGTGTATTTTAAAAAGTATAAGCAATCTTCCTAAATGTGAAGAACCTCTATCTCTTAAAAGACCGATTCGAATACGGGCATAAAGTGTATGCAAACTCATTGGCAGCATTAAATGCTGCTTCTGAGTTCGCGGAGTGAGCTGTGGCAGTTAAAAACTAAAAAGCTTAGTTGTGTTATGTGTTCGTGTGCTGGTGACTCATCGGAAAAGCTGTTGCCTTCCTAAGGAAACGTGGCCATGTATATCAAATCCAGAGCAAAGTAACCCGTTCAATCCTTCGGTTAGCATTCAGTATTAGTCAGTTCTTCCGACAAACTCTAGAGAGTCTTATTCTTGGTGATAGAAACATATGGAAGGCTATTATGGAAATGCTCTACCGTTTTACTCTTTTCAAGGTTTAAAAATACATTTTACGTTCTGCATCTAACCTCATAGTAGTAGTACGTACATTTCATCGTGGTGTACACTCGTCGTGAACCCTTGTAGTTTTTACGCTTCTGCAGCTACTGCTTGATGAGACGAAGACCAATTTTGATGTATTCACTTAGTTAGTGTTTTGTTTTTATTGTGCAAATGACGATTGTGCATTTTATTTACGTTTAAATCCTTTTCTTACTGTCATTTCCTACACGTAGTCTACATGAGAATTAAACTGTCCCTTGGGAAGTTTGTAAAAAAGCAATTAGATTTTTCAAAAACAAACAGGTAAAAGTTAGAATCGCAAGTTTGGAGTTATAAATAGAAAGCAGAAGCAGATAGACAGTTAATGTCTCATGTTCATGTATTCCTGTCATGCATGTGTCATGAGTTCGGTTTCAAATAGATATGACTTGGAAATATATTCCTATGTTCTCACTCTCACTTACAACTCTATTCCAGCAGTTATCATGTGAAGTCTTTGCTGCAGTGTGAGCTTCCTTTCTTATGTAAATCGGAAGGAACTGTTTCTGCATGTGTATGATATGTCCCCGTCTGGTTTAGTGGCAGTAGTAATTTTTAAAGCTCATTTTATGGGTTTTGCACGTTCTTAAAGTATGAGATAGGAGGCAGGAAATACGGAAGTGTGAACCTTTCATGCAGGAAAAGGGTTTTGACTTCTCAATCAATGTACATTCGCACAGTTTTTAGTAGGTAGGTCTATTTTTGAGCACAAATTATTAAAATACGTGTAAAAGTTAATAGAATTTTGGGAAACGATAGAAGTTAATATTTGAAACATGTTCCGTATAGGGTTATGCAATGCATACATCATTTTTAAGCGATCACAAATCGTATGCAAGCAAGCAGCAAGAAATTTTAAGTTTCTATTTCTTATAAACAGGCTTATGACCATATTATTATAACATAACTAGTTAGCTATAGGGATATGTTTAAAATTTCATAAATAACATGGACATAAAGTGGATATATTTGAATAATATAAATAAAAAAGCACACGAATGTTTTTTTGGTGTTTGTGTGTGTTTGTGGCTCATCACGATAATGATTTCTATGCAGGAGGGAGTGAGTCAGCATGAAGCAATGCGAAATGAAAATAGTCGCAACTTGAGAACAGTGGAAATAAAGAGACAAAGACAATAAGAGTCTGTAAAATTTATTGTGTAGAAGAATACATGTACAAAGTAGTATTCGGTTTGTTGATACATACTGTAAGTACGTAATTAATTGGGTAGAATTTAAATCTCGACTAAATTAGCGTGACGTGTGACGTGCTTTGTGTCCCTCGTTGCAATATACAGCCATGTCCCATGTCAATTTTTTACTGTCGCAAAGAAAATTTATGGTCCAAGAATATGCGCGCTTATTGTTATTTTCGTCTCACTCTCACTCACTCACTCAAGAACTTCTGAGAAAATATTCTGGAGAATGTAGTATCCTCCTCCTGTCCTCAGAGAGCAAAGTGTTCTCTGACTTCTCTGAGACTTCAAACTACAAAGTGTCTTTTATCCTAAATAAATAACTCAGTTGACTCACGTAGAGCTCACAATAATGAAATTACGACATTATTATTATACCTAAGGAAAATAAGTTGCTACTTGTCACGAAAACTATAGAGGCATTTCTTATACTCTGCCCAAGACAAACTTTCTTCGTATAAAAATCAACACCACCGTGACAACTCATACATACGAGAAGCTTACACATACAATTTAAAACAATACAATATGTATACATTATACATACACTGAGCATTCTATGCAAAAGAAATATTCCTTTGCCTGTTCAAGAAATTCAAGGGATTTTTTCAAGAATATTAGCCTAAAGCCTTTACCTTACTTTCCACTATAAGTTATCTGTTTACACATACAAGTGTGTGTATGAATTCATTGCAACTGAACCGTTTTCTAGATTTAGTGATGGCACGATGCTAAATATATGGCTGAATGAAAGGATGGGATTAAGTACAGCATAGGAAAAATGTAAATATACAAATAGAAACATGAAATAAATAATTTGGAATGTATTGTTGGTGCCGAAACGCTTGTGTGTGTATTATAGCGCTTTTTATCCTAGCGAATTGTCATCTCCTGTGCAACCTTTGCACGTTATTATATTACAGAGAGATTTTCTTTGTCAGCATTCTTATTCTCGTACGTACCTATACCATACGTAGAAAAGTTAAATGTAAAATGTAGTAGCTGACTGAGTGTGACTTGAATTGGTTGGCTACTCTTTAGTTGTTGCTAAATTGAACGTGTGTTCTGCACATTTAACTCAAACACAGCTCTCTACACGAGAATTTAAGACTCTGTGAAAGTACACTCAAGATAGCGAAGCAGCCCGAGTCAACCTCAACAGACACACACAAAGAACAGCGCAGTAATAATAATGCTAAGTAATAGGAATAATGTAGGTACTCTTTTCGTTTTATCATCAGGAGTATTAAAAGAAGAGTGTTGTGGTTCGCTCTCTTTCTTTCTCTCTCTCTCTCGCTCTCACTCACTCACTTGACAACACAAGTAAACACATTAGAAAAGTGTATGCATGTCCATGTTGTAAATGTAATGGAAATACCTAGGTGCTATTACATGAAAGGCAAGAAACAAGCAGCAGGATGACTAATGCCGAAAAACTTTACTCTCTTTACACTTAAATATGCAACAGAGTGTTTTTCTTCGGTTCAAACAATCTTGAACTGTCTGTTCTTATGTCCTCTTCTGTCGTGTTGCCTTCTGCTCACACACTCCTCTTCGGTTCACTTGTGGCCTACCCTGTCACATAATCATATCCCATGTCCGTGTTCTCAGAAAATGTTAGTTTGTGCATGACGCTATTATTTACTCAGTACAAACAAACTATGCACTACCATCACTACCTATATAAACGAATTGAAAAATTAATGTGTGCAATTAAAAGTTCAAAGATTCTTAAAATTAATTATTGCGGTCTATACACACTCACAGACTTTGCCATCATAAACGTGTAGCTTATATTATACATACAAACGCCATAGTATTTATAGGTATATGAAATTTTTCAGTATTTTATTCCCTATAGGATTTATATAGATAAGTTACGTACACGTAGTAGTACTAGAGAGGTTGTAGAAAGTCAATGAAATTGTAAGATGATATTAATAACGTGTACAAGGCAAGGGTTGCGTTGCGTATGTACAGATTTATACACAGTGCAGTGGTTGAGCATGACGAATTATGTTGTTTCTTCGTATCTGTTGAAGATTTGGAGAGAGAGAGAGAGAGAGAGAGAAGGTTTTGCCAGGCAGGAGAGATAAAACTAAAATAAATAGAAAGCAAATCGTTGAGTTCGCCTTCGTTGGTTGTGTTGGTTGATAGAAAAGCTTTTTATTTGTTTCAAGAGTAACTGACTACACAGCGCAGTTTTTTCTTGTTCCACACACACGTAAGTAGAATTATAAAGAGGATTACAAACTAAAACTGTCTTGTGATCATAGCGGAATTTTTTTCTCCTTGACTGTGCGCTATGTATTCCGATTCCTCTTGGGTTACTAATGGCAGTTTTACTTTTGCGGGATAAGAGATTAAGATAGGAGCTACATTACATTTTACATTACGGATGATGATGATGAGACGAAAAGTGGATGATGCAGAATATAAAGTGTGTACGGACTTTTTAAGTTATATAGAAGGATTTGGTAGTGAACTGTGTGTGTGTGTTAAATGTATTTGCTATCTGTTGTTGGAATCTACAAGATATATGATTATTAGTGTTACGTATGGTTTATTCGTCTGTTCAGTGTATTGTGATGCACTAATGTACTTTACTTTACATAACTCAATGTGAGTTGTACACAATCTTTTCTTATCAAAGGGACTCATCTTCATTTATCGAAATAATGAGATGACATTTTTTACTTGTTCGTTGTTTGTTGGCGAGACTTACGCTTTTCTATCCTCACACAGTGTACAGTGTTGTTTTCTTCTGAAAGTATTAATTCAACAACTTACGCGGGAACAACATACTCATAATAACTCAGCTTAAATTATTTATTCTTTTCGTAATTTCAACATTAAAAAAATCAAT